>JAOBAK010000046.1:532574-543103 GCA_025212335.1 Chlorophytum comosum
TAGTGTATTCCCCCGAGGTCATTTATGGACTCGATTAAAGAGGTGAGTAGATTAAGGTTCTGGTCGAGACGTAAGTCGAGGGAAGAAAGTCTTGTGTCATAATAGAATGCCACAGGTCGTGAGGGAGATGGCGGATCAGCAGGAGAAGAAGAGGTGATTTATCATAGGCGCTTTAATTATCCATCGCAGATGAACCAACAACTACTGGTATTTATTGATTAGGGATCGGGACCAGAGGTGATTTATCAGAGGTGATTTATCATAGGGCCTTAATTAATAGGGAGGAGTCGGAGGCCGTTTATATCAAAGTAATTGGGTAGGTAATAGGGGCCCCAATTGGTACTTTACCACATCCATGTTCGTAGATTACTCGGAGTGGCAAGATGCGCGATTAGCCGCATCGATCCTTTGGGGTCCCATAGTATGTAGGCATTTCTTCCTCTTGTTATCATGAAGTTTCAGTTCGCACTTCTTTGAAACCAACACTTTAATATGATGCTTTACTAATAGGGGAGGAAGCAACAGGTAGCACTGCTTCCATCGCGCAATAAAGAAGAGAAAGGTGAGGCGATTTATCGTAAAAGCGTCGTAGGCGTCAGTAGAGCTGGGCATTTCCGCAATCGTTTGCCAAGGAGAGAAGATTAGGGATTCGCTGAATCCGCACCTACTCTTGGTGGAGAATAACCAGATGAGGGAAAAGCAGTCGACCTAGCCCAACCTATCCTTGCCTCTGAATCAACAACCGGCGAAGGAGCTGGAGCACCAACTTTACTTGGCGTTATTGTAGGGCGTAGATTATTTGGAAAAGCGGAGTTTCCTACGAGATCCGCCACTAAGAGGCGACGAAGGTGATTTATCAGGCGTCGCTCGATAACTTGTTTGCCTTAGTTGTAACTGAATCATCGAGATTGATCTTTGTTGTTCTTCTCGCCGTCCGAATCAAAGGAACTTGACTCTTAATGCTGTCCTACTTGCTAACCTGATGAGGCGTGGCTGGGTATAGTTTTACAAATCCTATTGGACAGGGAAGAGATCGAGACGTCAATTGACAGGACTCATTTTAACCAGCTATTAAGCAATTCTACATTCTACAGATTCCTGCGCAGCTGCTACCGAATCAGTGAAAGATGGGAAGTAAAACGGCTCGATGCAAGCCTTTTCCTCCTGTAGTGGGTATTCCGATAAACAGAGTGTAGTGCCAAGGTCCCCAGGTAAGATTAGGTTGGAGCACATAGGGAAGATAAAGTAGGTTGTTAACACATCTGGCTTTTCACAGTATCATCAACTCATAACACAGTATCATCAACTCATAATAGGTCGGGATTGCATCAAGAAGCGAGAGCGCGCACCCGATATAGAGGACAGTTCCCACCGGACTAGCGGCTTCTCCGAGAGCTATTGAGGGCCGCTATTCAGCGCCTCTTATAGACAAAAATTAGTGAGACAGATATAAGACTTTTCCTATGTCCCTTCTTGGATCATAACCAACACAGGGAGCGTGAATCCGATTCCGTTTAGTTCATTTCTTTCTCTTCCTCAGCACGAAAAGAAGTAGAAAGCGCTTAAACCCTATTAAAGCAATTTCATCATAGTAAACAGGGACTGGCGCGGACCCTCTTATTCTTCGGGTAGCCTATGCTCCGTTCCAGGTCGATCTGAAGGATACAAAGTAAGAGTGTCGAGGTGCGAAGGAGTCCCTTTAATCGTTGAAGTTGGCGCCGCGGCTTTCTAAACGAAAAGTAAAGACTGATTGTGCGACCAAAGAGGGACTGATCATCGATCAGCACCACTCAGAGGTGATTTATCAGGCGCGGAACTACGCGAAGCAGAGGCGGAGAATAACTTGATGGAAAGGCTGATGCACCTACTTCCGCAATAGGATCATAGGAAAGGAGCCACGTGTTTGGATGTGAAATATGTACCAATCAATCCCCACTACGCATTCAGTTTGAAGCACGAAAGAGGGAATTTATCATTAACTATAAAGGTCGCTTCGCGACGAGCCACTCGTTTCAGTTAATGAAGTAGGCGTTATTTATTAGTAGGGGAGAGGAGAGGCGGATTATTCATTCGTTTTGAGTGCGACGACGGAAATTGAATCGCTATAAAAGGGAAGGGTCCGAAGGAGGCGGCTGGCTTTGCCAAGTGACCATAATAGGGAAATGCCCGAAGGCGAGAGGCGCGCGAGGGTTCGAAGGAAAGGTTTCACTGGGCAAATTGTCAACCATCGGATAGGTACGAAACTCGCCCTACTATAAGTCAAGAGTCGATGGGGCGAAGCGTCACTATAAGGGATAGTATGAAGTGAGTCTTTCTGCACCTGATTCGAATCTTCTTCCCACTAAAGGAATCCCCGTGCTTTCCTAATCTCCGAAAGTTTCTCTATCAACAGCAGCACCGCTTCCTCAAATGCAAGGGCGTGTATGGCCGGTCATTGCCGAGAGCGAGAGGGCGTTTAAGTAAGAAATCTCACTCGACCTATAGGGATGACTTCAACAGCTGTCCTCTTCATATGATAATGATTAACGGAACTCCCCGATGCATCTCCATTTGGATCCCAACTCTGCTTTTGCGGCGGGTGCTTCTGCTTTTGTCGGTTCATCCGCTTTAGCTAAAGGAAGCTGGCTTGTCCCACGTGAATAGGAGCAGTAACCTGGCTTGCTTGGAGAAGGCTTGCAACAGGCACTTTTAACTCCCCCTTCAAATAAGGAAAGGATTGGCTGACAAGGCAGAAGCAATTTCAATTGGATGGTTTAACACCCAGCAAGCGGAGGCGACGAAGGAGTCATAGGTTATGAAATAAAAGCGTCGGAGTACTATAAGTCAAGGTGATTTATCAGGCGCGCTTTCCGTTTTCTCGTTGGGTTTCCTTTCTCCGGATTGCTGCATTTCCTATTTACCTAGCCGTCTTACTCGCTGTCTAGCCCGCTATCCCCTTTCCCAGTTTCCTGCCGGTTCCCTTACAAGAGGTTTTCCGCCAGATGCCTCTAACTAATAGGGGATAGAGAATCAAAGTAAACTGCCTCTAACTAATAGGGGATGATCCGACAAAGCCAGGAGCCGTATGAAGCTGGCAGGGAACAACGGAGCCACTACGTCTTATCTTAGTTCCGGTCGAGCCTTGGATGGACACTTGCCAGAATCCGATTCGGGAAGAGTTGGCGTGAGCGCAGAGGGAACCCCAAGTAATCTATCGAGCACCTTCGATTATTTAAGGGGGGCTTCGGTTAAAGTAAGAAAAGCGGATAGATGAACAAAGCTTTTGAGTTGAATTGGCTGTTGAAAGAGCTAATGGTGCTTTGTATGATGAGGATCGAGGTGCCACTAAAACGAAGACGGGGAAACCTTACTTTAGGTATCGGCAGGGACAGCCAAGGCTGAAGCAAAAAAGGTCGCTTAGAAGAACGAAACTTCGCTAACGCGCTCGCCTTTGATGCCGGATATCATTGCCATGAGGCGCGCAGCGTCGGGTGATTTATCAGTTGCGGTAATTGAAACATATTATTTATCAGAGGCGCGCAGCGTCGGGGAAAGACAGATAATCCTTTCCCGACGCGGAGAGGGCATCTTCGGTACCCGATCGATCAGAAGTACGTGTAGGCACAGAGGTGATTTATCAGGCTTACGTCCGAAAATACCGAGAAAACGTAAAGCCAAACGGCCATTATTGGGATAGAAGTAGACCGTACCTCGTCTTTTTCCTTCCGCGCAAGACGGGTCGATTCCCAGTTGGTCTCATTCAGCTGCTCACGAGTGCTCTAGTAATGACTTTGTTGGCGATCGCTCAACTGTTCTTTCTCCGCTTATATTAGGTAGGGGGGTTGCGCCTCTCAACTCAGATCCCCACACATTGTTGAACAGACCACCTAGGGGCGAGCTCGGCTAGAGACTTTCCGCCTATTGAACCTCTTTCGCCAGTAATTCTCTTAAAATGGGTTATGAGAGGCCCCCCATCAATAAGGGCAAGTCGGAAGTTAGGGCTGCCCTATAGGGTGTTAACATAGACGCTCGTAGCTTACGGCACTTTTAGGCGGGATTCCGGGCATTTCTGTCTGTTTCAGTTGCCAGGGCGGGTGGCGGAGAGTGATTCTTTACTTGTTGGTGTGGTTGATACCTGAGGGCACTGTGTTCTTGATCGACCCGTTCCAACCGGTCTTGGAGTTCCGTTCGTCGCACCGGGCGACCTGGGAAGAGGAAAGGCGGATATCAGGTTAATGGCGTGGCCGAGGCGGGCGATGAGTACGTTTGCGCGGCAGTGGCTGATTATTCCGTTTAGGAGATAGAGACCCCTCTTTTATTCTGTAACTGGAAAAGCTCTCTCTTTGGCCGATGTGGAGAATCAATGGCCAATGGGCAACTCGTGAAACTACGCCTTTCCAGGACTCCTAGAATCGGATATTTTCACCCAAGCTACATACTTTTTCGTCCTCCTATGATAAATCACCTCTATCGGAGACTGAACAACTACTAATTAATGCCTCTCGAGAAAGGGTGGCTTCCTCTTCTTTGACTTCGTAACCTCTACTTCTGCCGCTCTCTACTCCAACTCAGTTGAAAGTGATCTATGAACTCCGCTCTGCTGCCACGCAAGAGTCATCTATCGAGACGGCACCAGGTCGGATTAACCAGGTAGTTATCCATCTTATTGGATTTGATTGGCAACATCATAAATAATAGATCTCAAAGACGTCCTTGATTGCGTGCCCCGTGATGAGCCGCGTTAAAAGAGAAAAATGATGCTATGCTGCGCGCAACGAAAGTACCATCAGCGCATTCATCCCGGAAGACACGACCCATTGGATCTTTATCGAAGAGGAGAAAGAACAGGCGCTGAAAGCCCTTGTTCTATGCCCGTCCCGTCCCCAAGCAAGGTGGCGAATCTCGTTAGCAGAGCAGGTTGGAACCAATTGATTCATCTATCAGTGTAGACCTTTACTCAATAGGGCTTCGAAATCCTTCCGCTACGCGCCTGCCCGTCTCAAAGACCAAAGACTAGCCTTCCCCTTAACTTACCATCGTAGCTCCCCCTTCGTTAACTGGACTCTCCTCGTGCAGCTCCCTCTTCGTTAACTGGACTCTCCTCGAAGGATTTCCACCACCTTGATGCCCTATGCGTGTCGAGGCGCGTTTATGCGTCAGCCGCTAGTGGCCCTTGACTAAGACTTGTAGACCATAGTCGCTAAAGGGAGGGGTAACAGTGTTAGCTAAAGTGCGATGCAAGAGAAAGAAGCCCACGTCAAGCCGCCTTCGCTTATGTCTTAAGCTATGAGGTTGCTTGTTGCTGTATTTGTGAAAGGGAAATGTGTGCCATACGATCTTATTTTCCTTTCGGTTCACCCGAAGCGAGCTTGATTTGTGTCGAGGTATGAGAAAGAAATAACTTTCAATAGAATCGGTGTGACGACTCCTTCCTTAGTGAATAGGGATTCATAAGAAAGAATTGTGTAGTCAAGATAGGCGGCAAAATGGGATTCAAATGACTCTACCGAGTAGGACGAAAAGAATGCCATGACGTTTACGGGTGAAAGACATCGGGAGAAGCTGCGGTGCCTTTATTATACGTGTTCGTGAGTGTGGTTGGCGTGGCAGGTTAGGGATCCACTTGAGCATGGAATCAACCCAATGAATAAGTACTCCGAGGGATTGTGGACGATGTTCTTAACGGATGCTTTCAGCCCGCGCGTGCCCACTTCCTTGAATCACCGGAATGAGCTATTCACATCAGATCCGCATGATCTAATAAGGGCGACGGTTGACGCATACTGATAAATCACCTTGACGTAGAGCAGCTGGTTTACGCCAAGAGTCGAACAGAGCGAGCAATGAATGAACAAGAAAGGACGTATTCACCGCTGACGAGACGGGGCTGACTATGATGACGGATCCCTCCAATAGGGGACTCTAGATACCATATTTGAGCAGGAACAACAAAGGGAAGGGAAAGAATATCATAAATAAGACTAGGGCTTGAGTGCTAGTGACTGATTCACTAAAGAAAACTTCTCCCTTCTTAGGAAAAGAAAGATCATACATATAATGAAGAGCATTACAGTCAAGTTGGCTTGCTTTGTAGCTTATTATTCCCCTTACTCGGGTCTCTACCGGCTATTACCGCAGCATTGGTCTCTTTCCATTGAATCAACTTGTTGTTGCATTATATAACATAACAAGGCGCTTGCGGTTTGACATACCATCTTCGCAGTTCGAACGTCCCTTATTTAATTGGTAAAGAGATCCGTCCGCTAATACGAGGCGCCGAAGGCCCACGACCATGTGGGGTTTAGGGAGTTGGGGAGCGCACTTGAAAGCCTTATTCCACAGATTGCTACCAACTAGACTACTAATAGAATGAAGAAAGTGCTGGACTGATCTTCTTAACTGAGGGGTCCCCAGACTGAATTCATAAGCTCCGATCCTAGCTATCGAGTTAGCACACCGAACTCTCCCCCAATAGAGCGATATCGTGGATTGATTAGGTCCGGACCCAACTGTGTACGGTATCATCAGCAATCGGTATTCCCGCTATAGGCGCCACTGGTGCTTCGCATTACGACAGGAATGATTGAAGAAGAAGAGAAGCTTTATAGAGTAAGGGAGGATGAGCTACGAATGTGCCACAATCAGCACGGATACACATTCCGGCATCGCAAGTCAACAGATTGATTCGCTGACAGAGCTATTCGCCGCAAAGCCTTACGCTGCTAATAGGCTGGTTTCCCTAATCAATAAGGCATCTCAACAGAGTTCAGAAGCCCCAATAGTACCGTTCTGCCAGTACCCAGAAAAAGCAAGTTCCTCTCCTTTTCCTATCGTCGAGAGAAAGCAAGGCGCGTTTATGCGCTTTACTTATAGGGGGAGTCAGGGAGGAAGTCAAAGGAGAGTAGAAGGTGATTTATCAGTCTATCTCAGAATTGAGTAGAGAAAGCAGCTTGATTCGTAGTTCAAGAAAGAACAACATAGGGCCTTGGACCTTGGATTATACAATTGATGAAAGAAAGCGGAATCCCCCTATAAATAAGAGAGGAAGGGTGCCTAATCGCATGAACTACGGGCAAAGACTTTCAACAGAGATCGACAGGGAGCTTAAGTGAGTTCAAAGTTCTGCCGTTGTTCATTTACCACTGGTGAGAATTCACTTTTTGCACTTCCTAAAGCGAACTCTACTTCCAAAAAGCATGAGTATCTGCTTTAGAGTAGTGAGGGGTAGTATAAAGCAACTCTTTCTAGCGAACTCGCCCGCGTATTAGGTCCAATTCTTGTGTTTAATGTGAAGCTTGGCTTAGGCGCCCGTGGTAGCGAGCGATGGGTCGATAATTCAGTGGAGGTTGATTCCGCAGCTGCCACAGAAGCAATAATTGGGCCGCCTATTAGTAAGGGCAGCTCTATCCGTGGAGGAGCGGTAAGACCGTGCGCGCCCCTAATAGCTGGTAATTCAGTGTGCATCACCCTTAAGCCTGTTAGAGCTGTAAGCGGTGTCGGGTAGCCAAGTAAGCCCTTCTTGTAGTAATAGCGGCGGTAAACCAAGCAGTAGTAAGGGAACCCAAGCAGCTGTAGTTCGTCCTCGTTATCCTCTTCGTCAATGGGAGGAATAAGCGGTCAGAGTAGCCGTCGCGGGTAGAGTAGTAAGACCGGGGGGAGCAGATGCAGTTGAAGCAGAAGCGGTAAGGTCAGTAAGCAGTTCGGTGGAAAGCGGTAGGAAGCCCCGGACTGGGATCTGATCAAAGAGGATTGAAAGAACTCGTCAAAAGTTTACACTGAAAGACAGCAAGCGCTATTACTACAAACGAGCTAAAAAAGAGAAAAGAAAGACAGAAAGATGAAAGTCAGCATATGGTTTCTGGGCCGTGCCCTTCATTAGAAGAACAACGCCTTGCCTTAGAATATAGTTTCGGGGCTGTAACTAAGATTAGTAAGGGGAAGAAGAGAAAGCAGAAGCACTTATTGATTAGGGGAGAGCAAGGCGCGTTTATGCGTCAGTATGCGTCATAGGCGTCAGGCGGTGAAAAGATCTGCCGCCCTATAATAGTAATCTACGAACATGCGGGTGCATTCCTAGGGCGGAGAGGGAAGATTCTCTTGGCGGGAGAGGCGCACTGTTCGTAGAAAAGTGACTCTGCTACCACCCTCGACCACCACCACCAGGGCTTTTATTTCAGAACCTTTCTTTTATAGACCTACTTGATTGCCCAAAAACAAGGGCTGGGTGACGACCGCACGGACGCATCTAATGGAGAGGGTGCATTGGCTCAAGCATATCATAGCCGTGAATCCGGCGAAGCAAAAGCGGAAGGGGACTTGGTTGGTGCTTGCGATCGATTTGATACCGAAAATAAGGGAAATCGTCCACCCGGGGTCCCAAACTGCTTTTGATGCCATCTACCTACTCTTTTAACTAATTTAGTATTCTAGGAAATAGAGCAGTAATCTACGAGGGACAGAGGGTCGAAAAAAGACGTGTTTTCACTTTTTCGAGCTACTCAAAGGCCGATTGCTTTCCTCCTACTTGCGTTGGATCCGGACCTGCGGCAATAGCAGACGCACCTACAAACCATTCTGCTCTTCTTTCTATACTCATGCCTTGTTTGATACGGAGCACCGACTTTTGATGGAAAAGCAGACCACTTCCCTTTCCCTAAGGGTCAAGCCGATGCGGATGGAAAAAGGAATGGCCAGTTTCTACTTACTTCTTTTCGTGCCGAGACCTTTCATCCCTCTCCTTTCAGTCGAGCCAAGCCCCTATAAGTAAAGCGCCTATGACTCCTTCGTCGCCTCTCCCTACCGGTCGAGCTGATCAAGGATCTCCTCTCCAGAACCAAGCCCTCTTTCCACGACCTGCGGGCAGTCTCTAGCCGAGCTCTTCCCAGCCGAGTCACAAGGCTAATAAGGATCGTACAGGGCTCGTGGCTTACTTTAAGACGTGTATGTCTGTGTAAAATCGGGGTCTTCAGATCGATTTGATACTGTTTTCCCGGTCAAGTTTTGTAGCGCTTTGATGTGATCGAGACGAAGACTGATAAATCACCTTAGGCCCATGGGTTTCCTACCAACTCCTTCCGAGGCCTTCGATTCCTTTGAGTGGGAGCGCGAGTGAGGACCACCATCTCCTTCTTTTGAAGTAGTTCTAGGCTCCGTCTCATCTTTTTCTTTTCAAAAGATCCCATAACCGATATCAGCAATGACTCCGTCAAATGTCTTTCTTGCCGTACAACTATTATAGGATAGAGGAAAGAATCGAGTTAGAGCTATGTATGAGTGCTCCACGGACGAGAGGAAAGATCCCAAAAGGAGTTTTTTTGTAATATCTAATTGACATTTGGTTGCCGTGTCAACAAAGAAACTGTGTTGGGCAGAGGCGAGGTTATGAAATAAAAGCCCTAAAGGGGCTTGACTCCGCTGAAGCTTCAGCAAGGTGATAAAAGTCGACCCGATCTTCGGTCTCCAGTGAGGCAGAGGTGATTTATCAAAGATATGATTCGAGTTTAGCCATAAGGCATAAAGAACCGCTAGGAGAAGACCTTTCCCCTATTATTACCATGACGAACCGGGTTGCCAAAGTCACGAGTCGAAAAAGAGGGGACCCCACCCGTGACGCTTCGTAGCTTCCCTCTCGCGTCAGCTTAACGGTAGATTCCTAAACGCCCTCTCTCTAGGTCTCGGTTTAGCATCGTATATCGCTGGAGTTTTGATTGGTTGTAGCGCGGATTAAGCAGCTGCTCCCCCATGCTGTGGCTATGGATGTGGGGGGGGTGCCTCTGTCCTTAGCACTAAGTAAGCCTCCTTCGGACCCTTATTTTAATGTAAATGTAAAAACAACCGACGTCAAGTAGAAAGGAAGAAGGCACGCTCACTATCTCTTTTCTTTTTCTCCTCTAGAGAATAGAAAGAGGGGAGCGCTTGATCATTGCCATTACTAGACGAAGCGCGGTCGTTCTACTCAATTCTTTCAAGCATTTCTATACGAAATCTTCGTAGATTACTTGGAAGGAAATTACATATATAACGAGAAGTGATCTCTTTCTTTATCGACCTTCGTAGTCGTACCGAGCGAGCCCATATAAGCAAGCGCAAAGCAGCAAGGGGGAGCACTCACTACTTCTTTTCGCTCGTCCTTCGTAATTAAACGAGTAGGAAAGTAATCTACGAATCCCCACAAGCTCGCCTCATCTATATGGAAAAGCTCGTGAACCCGATTTCGGGCATCACAAGTTTCACGATTTCGATGCTCCATCTATATGGAAAAGTAAGTGAACCCTTTTTCCCACGGGGAGGTCTTTTCAATCGAGAACTTTTGCGTTTCATATATATGGAAAACCACGTGAAATGATGCCTTAGGGAGCTCGCCCTATCTAAGTAAGGTGATTTATCAGAGACATGTATAAAACGGCTTTCCCTTTCTCTACGAAATCTTCGTAGATTACTTTTATCAAGGATCTTATGCTTTTCCGGGTTCCGAGACTGCCCTACTAAACTAAAGGTCTTGCTCTCCAATTTCGTATAGAAATGCTTCCCATGCTTTTGGTTTGGTCAAC
>JAOBAK010000053.1:169425-179632 GCA_025212335.1 Chlorophytum comosum
TTGAATTTTCTGCGCCATCTAGCAAGATGGTTGAGCTATCTGAGATATTTATCGGGTCCCTTCCCATAGATGGGCGGGTACTACACCAAAGTTCCGTTTCACAGTCTTTGGGAGAAGAAGTTGGCTCCATCTCCAATTCAGAATTTGCAACCGCTAATGATTTGGGTAGCTAGATGAGCTAATAAGTTGGCTTCGAGTTTCTCATGTTCACTCAAGTATTTACCTGGACATTATTTCTTTCTAGCTTAGTTCATTTGAATCTTTTGACGAGGTCTACTGTCAACATGTTTGATTGTTTTTTGAGCTTATTTGTTGCTCTATAAGAGGAGATTGATAGCTTAAGCTAGTGTTTGGATTAGGGTGATCATCAAAAAGATCATTGTGATCTTGGCTTGGTGATTAGATCAGCCTTTTGCCATGGCAGGTTGATCTTATTTACTGGTGATCTGAAATAACCAAGGCTGATTTGATCACGGTAATCAACATGATTATTGAGACTCGATGATTTTGTAGAAAAGGAAAGTTTAAATGAATATTTCATCAGTCAATTGACAGAATTATTTATTGGCATACTTAAACCTAGAAATTTATTTCATTAGAAATAAATAATAAATATTTATATACTTACTCTCATCCTTCTCTGTGAGAGTCTGTGTGTGTATGTGCGCGCGCGCACACACATTTCTTGGACCGGAGTTGTCATCGGCACCGGTGAGACAACTGGTGCACACACACACACGCTCGCGCGCGCCCCCGCACATAAACATTAGTAATGCCAGGTGTTCGTATCAGTGGTGCTTTAGGCATCTACCATGAAATATTGGATCACTTTGACTATCAAACAAAGAGAATCAAGTGTTATGGTGGCTGTCAATTTTAACTTCATTGCGACCCAAACGAGTTGATCTAAGACAGTTGAGGATCGAGATAGCGAATTCCCCAGTGATGTGACCACCAAGGGAATCACATCATTAAGGTGATCTGATCACCATTTTCCCAACAATACTTAAAAAGTGTGCCACTGATGTTTGTTAGTAACTTATTTCAATTTTTGTAAAAATGTGCGATCCTAACATCTTATATATGTTGGTATCTGTTATCCCCTGAAAGTAATCATAACAATGTTATCCCAAGTGATGCATTGTCCTGAAAATAATCGCAACGACACTATCCCAAGCAAACCAATACAATTAATGCCTATAAGTATCACTTAAGTGTTGAACTTAAAGACATCCGAAGCACTTCATGAATTTACAGGAGATATTATATTTTTCCAAAGTATAAGGTAGGTTCTAACTTTCCATTCTTCCACATGTTTTATTGGTCACATGTAGTCTCAATTTTCTATGGAAAAATGAGTTTATTAATTTACTATTTTATTATTATTCCTTGCAGTGCCACATTTTACTACCCATCTTTTCTTGACTAATACTTTTGATGAAAATAAGGATATTCCTATTGTCACTATGAATTTCTCCAAATTTTTCGTTTAATATATATTCTCAAAATTCTCTGGAAAGGACCTTCAGAATATATTATTATTTTAGTCTTTCTCCTCTTCATGCCACACTTGACTGCTGAGCCAAGCGTCTCTGGCATAAACAACAAGGTTTTCTTAGAAAATACAGTTGCACTGCTTATACCTAAGGACACATTTATAACTATTAAATGCAAAGTCACATTTTTGAAACTATGTATATGCTCTATCTTAACGAAGTCTTGGGCAGAAATTGCAGCTCTGATATTGCAATTTGAAAACATACTTTTCCTTTAATTTTGGCATTGTCTAACTGAACTCTAAGTTGCTCTACTGAAACTCATGCACATGTCAAAATTTTTCGCGTGGCATTATCATTTTTTTTCATATTTTTTCGGTGTCGTACTGTAAAGTTCTATTGCATTATGAATTGTAGTGTACTGACTATTGCCTTTCTTGGTCATATGTCATAGTACATTCTCTAAACTTTCCATTTGCTATTTGGGACACTTCTTTCTCTGTAGTAATATACTCAGACAAACCCTTCTTGATACTTTCATATTCTTTGTGTGCTTTTGTAGATTTGAATATCCTCAACCAACGTTTCAAAAGTTGATGAAGGAGCACTGCATGGAGCCATTTTTTGTTTTTCAGGTGAGTGATGTTCCAAAGCAAAACAGAGAAGTGGGATTTTGCATGTGCCAGATTTTCTGCTAGTAATTGGTTTGATGTTGTTCCTATTACCTTTCTTGTGCTTCCAGGTTTTCTGTGTTGGCCTTTGGTGTTTGGATGAGTACTGGTACTACAGTTTGTTTACACTTTTCATGCTTTTCCTGTTTGAGTCAACAGTGGCCAAGATTAGGTTGAAAACCCTTACAGAGCTGAGACGAGTGAGAGTTGACTCACAGACTTTGATGGTTTACCGCTGTGGCAAGTATGCATTGTTTAAGTTCACTAGATATCTGATGACATATGAGGCATAGGCATTAGAAATTATTGTGAACTGATAGTTCATTTTCTGAAGGTGGGTGAAGCTCTCTGGGACAGATCTCCTTCCTGGAGATGTTGTCTCCATTGGACGCTCCTCTGGTCAGAATGGGGAGGATAAAACTGTACCAGCAGACATGCTGTTATTAGCTGGAAGTGCAATTGCAAATGAAGCCATTCTCACTGGCGAATCTACTCCACAGTGGAAGGTGTTGATCCTAGCCAACTTTATTTATATAATATATAATTTCCACATTTTCCTTTTTTATGTGCTATCTTCATATGACAAAGTAGGAATTAGGGACTTATTATTATATCAATGGTTTTTGGAAGCAAGTTCCGAAGCTGAATGCTTAAATCTTTGGAAATGAAGCTAAAGATGCATTGCGCGAACTGCGAGCTTCATCAATTTGCTAAAAGTGAAACTTTTAAAAATTAAATAGAATATGTAATGTGCAATATAATAGTTAGAAAAAGCATAAATGTATAAATTCATTGAATCATATGAATGCTTCTAATAGTTAGAAGAAGCATAAATGTATAAATTCATTGAATCATATGAATGTTTCTAGAAAGTAGAAATTGAAACATTTTATATGATTAATACAATAATTTTTATTCTTTTTCCATAACTCCAGTCCTGAATTACTTCTTTCTGGTAAAAGCAACGATGCAACTGATAATACAGAGAGTAGTTGAAATATTTCAAAAGCAAGGTGTAAGGAAACCAGTCTCTTGTTGGTGAAAGAGAAGAAAAGGGGCAAGACATTACGTGACAGCTAGATTTGAAACAACTTATTGGGTCCTAAATCCAGCTGATTTAATACACATACGGTTATGAGGCATGTTTAGACCTAACTTGCTTTTGTATAATTACTGGTACCTGTGGTAAAACTTGGATCTAGGTGAAGTTAGTGATGCGAGTTACCGGTGTATGAGGATTGCTGCAGTGCACAGGCAACAAAGGGAAACATATATTTCTTCTCAGACATATGCATATATGCATATCTAGATGGTTATTTTAACTGTCCTTCAGATTGTTTCTGCTTAATAGAGTGTTTTTCTGATTTCTTTGTATTCTCTACTTATAAGCTGCAGTTGGCACCACTGTTTTCTGTTATCTGGATGGGATCTTACCGCCTAGTTATTCTTTAAAAAAATTTAGTAAGAAATTCTGGAGAAATAACAGTCTGTCAATTAACTTAATTTGTGGGCTAGTAATTTCTTTTGGAAATATTGAGCATATTATCTTAAAAAATAATTTTTTTATTAATTTTTTAATTAAAATGTCAAAAGGATATAATTACTATGTGACCAATATCATACTTATTAATATAGAGAACTAGGAGGGGAAGTTATGTGTTAATTAACGATATGTGCGCTTTTGTTGGTAAAAAATAACGATGAAGTTACAAGAACCTACTATAATAATAGAATACCTTCCAAGATTTGAGGTATCAAGTAATATTTTAGATTAGTTTGTTTAAAGCTGTACATCAGTATTTAGGATTATCACCTAAATCTTGATATTCAGATGACGACCTGAGACATTAGCATTAATGCTGATATCACCTTAAGATAGCATATAATTTGCTTATTAGAGTAACAAAAAACCGACAACCAGCATTGGCATAAAGATTATAAACCGTGATGCTGACAGGGATTCAGATAATTAGCATATGAAGTAGTGCTAAAGGAGCTAAAAACAAAACACCACTTGATGCTAAAAACAAAACACTTTCTTCTAGGATCCATAACCACAAAAGAGACTTAGATTGAACTACTTTTCCAGGGTAACAAGGACTGCATGGTTCAAGGCAATTAATTAAAGAAACATAACTATGTAGCTTGACCATTCCTTAGATCGGTGAAGTTGGTCTTATCAGGGAAGTAAAATGTATGTAAAAGCTGCACCATTCAACTATATTTTGAAAACCCACAAGATTGCACTGTATCTTTTACTTATTTCAGTTTTTAACAAACTACCAAGTGGGTTTGACAAGTTTAACACTTGAAAGAACACTCAGTTATGTAATTCATTTTATTGTTCCTCCCAACTAATTGCACGTAACAAATATAAGAACTTTCTCAGGTCCACTGTTTCAGAAATATAGTGGAGAATATCCACAATAAATTCAATTAAATGAATAGACGACAGGAATACTAATTTTAAATATCTCATCACCATCATCTTGATGTAGATTTCCATCAACTTGCCATTTCATAATTCTAGTCCTTCATATTTCATACAAGTACAATTTTACTTTTTGGCTTTTATGTATTTAACTAAACACGAGTTCTTTCTCTTTGCTCTCTTTTAATCATGTTTTTGATCCATCAGACTGCGATTGCTGGACGGGTTAGAGAGGACGTACTTTCATCAAAGAGGGACAAAAACCATATTTTGTTTGGTGGAACAAAGATATTACAGCATACTCCAGATAAGGTGTGAAATTTTTTGTTAGATTAATGTGCTGGGTACTCAGCTTTGCTAATTCATCTTGTACTTTTTAAACTCAGTCGTTTCATCTGAAAACACCTGATGGTGGGTGCTTGGCTGTTGTTCTCCGAACGGGATTTCAGACTAGTCAAGGAAAGTTGATGAGGACTATATTATTTTCAACTGAAAGAGTGAGTTTCTTAGTATCTCCAATTAAGAGTGAATCAGTTTAGAACAAGCAAAGATCTAGGTGTTTCCAAGTAAAATTTGCCTGATTGCTATGCAGGTGACCGCAAATAGCTGGGAAAGTGGTTTATTTATTCTATTCTTGGTTTTCTTTGCCCTCATTGCTGCTGGCTATGTACTGAAGAAGGTAAAAAGTAGAAGTCTGGATTAAGGAACCTGCAATTTCATTGATTTTTGCTGCATTCTTTTCTTCTGATGACAGTTAATCAAAGGAGGGGTTCTCTTTTGTAGGGGTTGGAGGATCCTACGAGGAGCAAGTACAAACTCTTTCTAAGTTGTTCTTTAATTATTACTTCTGTGATTCCTCCTGAACTGCCCATGGAACTGTCCATAGCTGTGAATACATCTTTAATTGCGTTGGCACGACGTGGTATTTTCTGTACAGAGCCATTCAGGATACCCTTTGCCGGGAAGGTTAGTTGACTTGAAAGTATTCTGAAGGTCTATGTCTCTGGTCTTGGAAATAGCATATTGTGAGCGATCAACGCCAAAAGCTAGCTTATTCTAATCAGTTAGTATTTATGTTTTGCAGGTTGACATATGCTGCTTTGACAAAACAGGAACTCTAACATCAGATGATATGGTACAGTAGTAGTTTTATCATCAGGGTTCGATTTACATTGTCATAACATGAACTTTTCTTCTTTAAGAGATGTTTTAAAACTTGGAGTGCAAAGGATTGGGTATGGTCTGAATTTTACTTTTACAATATATGTCTCTAATTTAATGCTTGAAAATTGGTACAGGAATGAAGCCCACAAAATTGGATACATAAAATGAATAGGATATCAGATAATGACGAGAGATGTCAAAAACAGAATGCCATGAATAATTTAAATAAATATATTTTTGGTACAATTTATCTTAGTTAAGATTACATAAACTGTCTATTTATCTTCAATAATAGTTCACTTATGAGTATCTAACAGTATCTTTTATTCTTTTCCTGAGAACTTGGCATGTAAGTGAAAATTAATTATCAAGAATACACTACGAGTACCGAAAAAATTGATCTATTGATGTTGATAGATATCTTTTTTTTTTCTGTTCTAATGTTACCTTAGTTATTTCTCATTCACTCCTAATGTGTTCAAGCATGTCTTGGTATCTTTACTGTAATTATATCTTCTTCTAACACTCTGCACGTTTCACTATCTTATGTCATTTCAGTATCTACTCCTAACATTAGCTTATCATCACAGACACATTATAATATGTGAAAACTTTATACCCATATAGCTATACGGATGCGGGATATCTATCTCCATTTGCAACCCTAATCAAAGCCCATTTTGTTCTACTGTTTTTATCAGCCCCTTAGAGATGATTGGAAGTTTCCAATGTTACTTGATCCATGGGAATTCGGTGGCTTGCTCAATTGTGCATGTGGCTTAGCTAGCATGTCAAAAATGTGGTTCCACCTATGGATTCCCCGGTTCTTTCAAATCAGTGGCATTTTCTTATATTGCTGATAGTAGCATTGGCTGGCTTTGCCAACTCGTTGACAAGTCTCCGCAGTCAAAACCTTGTTTTTCTTTCTGTGGAAGCTTTGTTTGACTTTTGCAGCCTCCTCTTTAGATGCTTCTTTCCTTTGAAAGAGGCTTGAATGATAATGATGTTCACAGTATCATCACTATTTCTGTTTCAGGAGTTCCAAGGAGTTGTTGGCCTGGAGGGTGATGCGACTTTAGAATCAGATTCTGCTAAACTGCCAGAGCGAACTGTACAAATCCTTGCTGCGTGTCATGCATTGGTTTTTGTTGAGAACAAATTGGTATTTACTCAATTATGATGCTATGATCTTTATCACGTCTGTTACTGAAATAATAATATCTAAATTTCCCTTTCCATTTCTTTGGCTGTAGGTTGGTGATCCTCTTGAAAAAGCAGCACTTAAAGGAATAGATTGGACATATACATCCGATGAGAAGGCCATGCCTAAAAAGTAAGTCTTCCATACATATCAAACAGCACAGCCTCGATTACAAGGTGTCTGACAGTTTATAGATGAAGATGGTAGCGGCGTTTCCTATGAAATTTGAAAGTATAGAGGGTCTGTGCCTATGGATTTACATAATACTAGTCTACTTGCATGCAATTAATAGAAACATCTCTCTCTTTGGCCTGGAGAAAAATACAATCAAGTTGAGTTATTGTCCTTGAGGTAACAGTCAATTCGAAAAGTTAGTGTTGAATCCAAGGTTCAAAATATAATGTGCTGGTGTATGGCCAATGTCAGTGCTGATGTGAGCTAGTAAATATTTCTATTACAAGTGAAAATGGTCGACCAGGTTTCATTCAAGACCTCTGGTAGATTTTGACATCGACACCGAATTAGGATTCCTCGAAAGTCAAAAACTCTAGTATTCACATCTTCTGTGCCCTTAGTGGTTGACGACTTGTGCGCCCCCTTAGTGGTTGATGGTTTGTGTGCAGATATGAGGGTTAATGATGATTAATGTTCATTCAAGATTCATTCTTGTAAAGAACATTGGAGAAAAGAATTTGAAATTGGCTAAATAAAATCACACAAATTTACATTCTAGAAAGAATAATCTGCTGGAGCAATTAATTCGAAATTACATTTGTTCCTATATACATTCACAGAGTAGCCGTTTGTTTGATTGGTCTTGATCTCGAGAGAGAGTTGCCTTTCACTTGAAGATTCTGAATAGCAAGTAATTCACATTTGACTTCGATAAAAGGCATAAAGTTAGAAGATTCATTTTGTCAACTAGTGCTGAAAGGCTATTGTAGATAGTTCTTTTGCTCCGTTATAATGCCTCCCATGCGCTTGAAATGGATGGTGGGTGGTGCTATTGGTTATCCATGTTGCTGCTACTTGATACATTGGTATAAAACTCAAGATCTTTCAAGTCTTTTTCTTGTACGCACTCAAATGATTGATGCGGGAAACACAAAAAAAATCTTTATTATGACCAAACTACTTAGTGAACTTCAAGTATACAGATTGTCAAATTTGATTGCCCCATAAGAAATAACTTTAGTGAATTGACCATTGAAGATCATTCCTTTCTTCTTTATGGAAAAGGAAGCAGAAGAATAAGAGGGATCATCTGGAGGTTAAAAAGAGTACCAGAAAATATGTAACAAAATAAATAAATATATTACTTCACTTTTGCATCCACGTTTGTGCGTGACTTACTGTAATATCATGACTTAGAAAAGAGTTTCCTTGTTATTTCTGATGCCATACTGGAATTTCTTGTTCTGAAAGCAGAAAGTTAGTCCTATATGTGTTCCCACTATTAGTAGATTACTATCTTTTCCGGTAAGAACATTATCTATTCTTACCCTTAACTTTGCTTGCTTAAGTTATAGTAGCAGCTCACGGTAAACAGAGAGTTTAAATCTTGTTCTTTGAATACAAGGCTTTGTTTAATCAGATATTAATTTTCAAAGATTTGTGGTTAAAGATCTTGTTCTTGTCCTGTTAAAATTTTTGCATAACAGGTCAGGTGGTCAGGCTGTGCAGATTGTACACAGGCACCATTTTGCCTCGCACCTAAAGAGAATGACTGTTGTTGTTCGTGTTCAGGAAGAATTTTTAGCTTTCGTAAAGGTTTGTGCTAGCATCAGAGTAGAAACCTAAAGCTCACCAGCAGCGTTCTTTTTATTCTTTAATGTCACTTTCTCCTTCATCATCTGGATTAATTATCATGTGTCCCTCTCTTATTTTGTTGCCTAGTTCAAGTTTAGCCTCATGAGTTTCTTGAAAAAGTTTTCTGGATTGAAACACTTGAACGATACTTACAAGATGTTCTGAGTGTTTCAACAAGTAATTCTTATTCAATTAGTGATAGCACGCTGCATTTTGTTTCATTCCTTGATATGCCTTGTAGAAGAGTTCAGCACTTTTACTAGTACATTTAATCTCTTTTCGCATATTTATTCCCTTGAGTTTTTAGGCTAGATGAGTAATTTTGTTTTCCTCATTTTGAGTTTTTTACGAGTTTCATTTATAAAACTTCGAATCAATTCTTTTTAAAGTCTTTAGCTAATCATTTATTATTATGGTATTAATATTTTCTTTTCTTTATTGATTTTATCCTACTTAATCTTTTTCCTTAAAGTTATTTATCATATTATCTTTACTTAGTAATTACTTTCTGATTACAGGGCGCACCTGAAACAATTCAAGAAGGACTCGTTGATTTGCCGTCAAGCTATGTGGAGACCTACAAGAAATATACGCGGCAAGGTTCGCGGGTTCTGGCACTTGCGTACAAGAAACTCCCAGATATGGCTGTAAGTTGTTGATTAGTTTATATATGTGTGTCCTTTTCATGTGTCTGCATTTGGTTGTTCTATTGTATACTTCATTTATTTTTGTAGTTCTACGTCAATGCTCAGATGTCATCTTACATTGGTTTACTGCTACTTTTGTTTTTTACCTTGAGCTACATATTCTATGCCGAGAAAGCGGGGTCTTTGTTTATGTTGTGGACTAGGAAAAGATCAAAACAGCCATCTTAACTTCTCACGTCTCCTTTTGTCACGTGTATCACTTTCTTTGGGTCAACATCGACACAAATACCAGCAATCTCTTTCCCTTCCTCTGATTGTTTTTGTTTTATAACATGACCATTTGATGAGATTTCGGGTTGGCCTTATTCCTTTTGAAGTGTTGGTTAGTTGCATACAAGATAATGTGGCCAAGATTGTAAGATTGAGATGCAGATACCGTTGATACTACACTAATAAAATCATATTACATGTGACGTGATGTCAATTTATCTTGTATATGCTGACAGATTCAAAAATACAAACTTTTCAGGTGTGCGTTTAACAATAAGTCAATACCCATCACATATAATTCATGAGTTGGGCATAATTAATATACACACTACGTTTCATGTGTCCTCTAGTTTCAGAATAATGGTGTTTTTGATATACAGACTACATTATCTGTGGTCCTCAAACTTCTCGATATTGTAATAGGGGTTCTAATATGGAATATAGGAGTGACACAGGTTTACACTGTGTGCGCATTTTAAGTAGCAGCTCAGGAGAAGTAGCATAGTACAAAAATCAGG
>JAOBAK010000053.1:219343-230111 GCA_025212335.1 Chlorophytum comosum
GAGAACGTACTATTATTGAGCTGCAAGGACCATTATTATGAGAAATAAACCACTATAACTTAAAACGTACCATTATTATATAGTGATTCATTTCTCACAACTATAACTGAACATGTATCATTATTGAGCTAAAGAAACTATTATTGTGAGAAATGAACCACTATAACTAAAAACGTATCATTATTATGTAGTCGTTCATTTCTCACAACTATAATTGAACACGTACTATTATTGAGCTAGAAAATCAATATTTTGAGAAATGAACCATTATAAGGTACATCAAGGCTATATCAAGCCGATACATATACAAGTCCAAATGTATATCAAAAGGACTTGAAGGCCACTAGGACATATATAACCCGACAAGTATCTCAAATATATGCCTATACAACAACTAGACTCAAAATAGAGAAAAGCCTAGCCTACACCACCAATGCCAGAATCTGGATCTATCGATCACCTAGACCCTGCACACCTTTTCCTATGGGGAAAAGGGACATAAATACAAAGGGTCAGCCACAGCTGAGCGAGCATAGAATTATATAAATCATCGAATAGAAATTCAATGAACGAATAGCAATGGACGACATATAATCGCATGATGATAACATAAATAGCTTGAGGTACACATAACATCTACACTAACCATGTAGTGTCGATGTAGCATCAAAGTCGCCGCCTCAAGTCCACCAAGGTGACACTCACCGTGCACCACGAAGGCCGTCTATCTCGACGTACCACGAAAGTGGAGGATAGTAAGATTCTATAATCCGGTCCACACACCACTCGATATAGAGGGGAATGCAGGTGGTATCTACCGGTGGGCCATCCGTGGCCGGCACCACTGCATAATGCGAGGGGACATACCGAGGCTCACTCCCTCAACCTAATCGAGTCAAGGTAACACGCGGTCGCTCCAACGTATACCACGAAAGGTAGTCTATCTCGACATACCACGATAAGGCAGTCTATCTCGACGTGCCACGCCACCCTACATAGGGTAAATCCCAGCGCCCTGGAAGGGATACAATCAAGAGAAGTCCTTGTGGTGAAAACAAAGGGTCGAGCTATCTGCTCACTGCGGGTGATCTATGCCATGCCGCGAACCCAACGATGAGAGGCGGTTCTCAGCTACCTGCCAAGGAGACCTACCACGGAGGACGTACCTAGCCTGTACCTCTAGGGAAAAATCTCACAACAAGTATACAGGAACGGGCGGAGGCTAACTGCTCAATTTGCCAATGGAAGGACGATGCCTAACCATAATAGTAGCCCCTGTGGTAATACAAGGTGGGGACAAAATGAGCGTACTCTCCTGAGCCGTGCATAGAGCTCGATCAAGGCACGTAGCTAGCATGCCACGTGCGTGTGGACTACCTATCACACAACGCGTCTCTGAGTAGCCCACGCGGGTACTCATCAAATTAAATGACCGTAGCAAAGACTCAGTCAACGTCACATCAATGACCACACGTAGGTATACCAACCCATGTAATCTATAGTATAGCTATCACCTCAAAGAGTTGGGACAATGTCCACAACCCTACTAGATATCCTCTAGTGTCATCAAGTAGTTGGATCACCTCCTACTACTTCTACCAAATAGCTTTCATACAGGTTGGGAGTGTCTACCACAACCCCCGCGATGGGCATCAACAATATAGATGTAAGAGCTATGGAATCAATCTTAGCTCACGCGTTTCATGGTGTTTCATGCAAGGTCGAGGGGTTATTACCTCGGGTTCTTTAATAGGGTGAGCTACTAGTTTCACTATCCTAACATCCTTTTGTTACTCTTGTCTAGCATGCATGTTAACCCTAAAACATGTAAGTGCAAAAGAAAGGAAGCAAGTCTTTATACACTCACTTGGATGAACGATCGCCAATCGAGCTTCGTAGAGATCACCACACGTCTCAAGCTCGAATTCCACACCTCCAAGCCACACTAGCTACACCACACAACCATCATAATCATTAAATGAATCTCAATCTGTGGAAACTAGCTAGAGAAAATGATAACGAGAAATCAATTCGGAAACTTACCAAACAAGGTCCAAAATGTGCACCTTGCCGGCGCAAGCTCTTTCCTCTTCTCAACCGCCGGATTCCGACCGCCGGAGGTCGCCGGAAATGGCCTTAAAGGGGTCGGCCTCATGGAGGGAGGAGGAGAGAGAAGGAAGAGAGAAAGGGAAGAAGAGAATGAGAAGCGAGAGAGAGAGAGAGAGAGAGAGAGAGAGAGAGAGAGAGTATGGTGCAAAGGTACTCATGTCTCCCCTTAGAGTTACCTCTTTCTCTCCTACCATCACCTTAGGCTCACCTCCAATTCTCACCGTAGGAAGCCAAGTACAACACGCAATAAATTTTGATTTATGGCCTATAAGAGTAGGAAGATTGTTCTTATAAGGCTAATGGTAAATGGTGCAAAATTGTTGGGCTTGGGCACGGCAAGATTACATTTCGTGTTGGGTAGTCACGATACAATAAGGCTCCCCCAAGTATCAATTTTGCATGCCGTGCCAAATATGCTACCCCTGGTTGGCCTACCTTCTCCCAATGCAATATCAATTGGACCAATCTTCTTTGTCTTATCTTCCTACGCCACTTTCCCAGATTTGTTCAAGAATTAGTACATTTAGGATCTCACAACATGTTCTATTGAATAAAAATCTATCTCAAACTTCTTGAGAATATTGACCAAAGAGATATATAATACATCATTTGGTGCATACTCTAATCATGTTTTATTCCCCAAGCTCTTCTCATCACTTTGAGTTAATTCCTTTAAAAAATTTAAGGATGTCCACTATAATCTCTTAATTTGGAAGAAATTGTTGGTATAAGCAAATAAAGAGCAAAACTTTATTAAATAGTTTTAATAATTTAAACCCTTTTAGTTTACTAAGTTTTGTTAGCATTTTCTATAGGTTAAGCTAGAGAAATCCACTAAGAGTTTAAGGTAGGATGGTGTTTTTTTAAATTCTAGTAATGGCCTTAGAGAGGTTATATAAAAGGAACTTTGTGTTTGAAGAATTCTGTTAAAAATATTAACTTAATGATCATGATCTTTATCTTTGAGAATATTGATTTGGAATAAATGTTAATTAGGCATCTATCAATTGCTAGATATCTTTTACATGGCTTTTGAAGGTTCCCTTTCGTATTTAATAGGTTATATGCTTTCTACTTTCAATAGAGTTTGAGGATCATTAGAAATCGTACACTTCTCTTGAGGTAGGGATATTTGAGGTAGGGATACTTAATTCTCACCATTCCAGGATGATAAATTGTTTCTTTTTCAATTGGTCTCCCTTCAGTTGGTTTTATTCACTTTCATCTTTCTTTGATATCCGATCTTGAAATCTGTATCAATTATTTGGTGATGTTCTAATGGTATTTGCTTCAAGACATCTATAGCAGGACATTATTAATTTCTATGCTCTTGTTAGTGGGGGCATTACACTCAGTGAGAGTAAGGTTATTGTTATAGTTATTATTTTTGATGTAAATGAGGCAAAAGGTTATTGTTATAGTTGTTATTTTTGATGTAAATGAGGCAAACACTCAATTAAGGTTAAGCCGTTTATTCCCATGAACTTAACAAAAAAATTGCAATTTCATCAATATTTGCTACATGTTTGATCTCAAAGGCAGTGAAAAATGGGGATTTTTAGCTTGTTTAATATGTCCAGGACCAGGTTGACCCCATCATCTTGAAACCAGTTTTCGAACCTAGTCTAAGCCATGACGCGAAATGATCTTGTTGTTTAATATGTACAATTTATGTACGTTATTGTCCTTGCAGCCTTTCACAGTTATCTCACATTCCACGCTTTCTCCTTAGTTCAAAATATTTATGCGAGCTTCCTTCTTTCAGTTGTCAATATGGTGATCGTTGCAAGTTTCTACATG
The DNA here is from genome assembly GCA_025212335.1 of Chlorophytum comosum. Lineage (NCBI taxonomy): Eukaryota > Viridiplantae > Streptophyta > Magnoliopsida > Asparagales > Asparagaceae > Chlorophytum > Chlorophytum comosum. The sequence continues at coordinate 223,253 of JAOBAK010000053.1, forward strand.
TGTCTCAGCAGCAATCGAGACCAAATTCTTTTGGATTTGGGACACAGAATAGTTCACACGCTTTTAATACAAGTCAGCAGCAAAAGCCTAATCCCTTTGGGTTTGGTGTTACGAATGGTTCTGGCTTGAAAAGTACACCAAACTTCGGCACCAGACTAGAAAGTCCAGCTAAGGTTGGTCTAAAAGCTATCTTCAAGAGAACTTGATACTTGTATTGAAAGTTGCATTTCTTTTATCCGTCTCCTCAGGGTCCATGTTGAATGAGAACATACTGTTAAGTATTAAGAATATACAGTAGATTTTTATCTGTTGAGATTTCTTCTCTCTAGTAATTAAACCATGTATGGATGGCATTGTTGCATTGTAATTGTATGAAGCAGCCATTTGAAAACAAGTGGATTCGTCCTTCGTCTACTGCCACAGCAAACTCTACCCTGCATGCTTCTACACAATCAGCCAATCATCAGTGAGTTTCTGTTGCAGAATTTGAGCAGGTTAAGGATGCTACCAGTTGTATGATTTTGAGCAGGTTAAGGGGGACTAATTTATTCTCTTACGTCAATCCATAGGTGTACAGATCCTGAGTCATGTAAAAGGCAAATAGTTGATGATTTCAAGAATGAGTTACCTCTTTGGAGGCTTACTTGTTATGGTCATTGGATTAACAGCTACTATTTTGTGCGTAATCAGTATAAGCTCTTTATTATATCTAACTGGCTGTGTCAAAAGCAATGCTTTTTGCCCAATGTATCGTTTCTTTCTCCTTTTCTGTTATGGAGTTGTTAACAGTAGTAAGCTGTTGTTACCTGATCTATCAATTTGTCTTCCTCTCCAGTCGGCCCTGTGACATTGTTGGTGACATCAGTTATGAAGAATTACGAGCAGCAGCATATGAAGATGCTAAGAACAGGATACCTTTGCAAACCATTGTAAGTCTGGCCAAATTTATCCTCTCTGTGGAAAGATAAAAAGTCTGGATGTTTAGAATTTAATATGATTAATTTAGTTGGAATCTTTAGAATTTAATTGTTTGCCTTAATTCTTGTGCAAAAGTCTAAAACACCATATATTCATGAATGGAGGGAGTATGAAAATAGCATCGGAATAGATCTCCTGCTGTTGAACTAACAAAAACTAATTAAATCTCTAATCCTGTAACCTCTACATTAGCATAATTGAATCCTAGTGGTATTGGAGTTGCAAGCTCCTGATAGCATTATTGCTTAGTCCTATTTTGGTTGTAATATAGCTTTCTTATATAGCCTAGGTAAAAGTGAATTACTTATAGTGTATGTAACAGCTCCTGCAGATTAGTGTGGTGTATGTATTTTATGGCATTAATCAGTTCCAAAGAGTAATGTTGCTTTACACCACCACTACCGCCATTACTGTATCTCAACAATCTACGCCATTGCAGTATCGACAGTATAGCAATCCATTACAATAGTATTGCTATAAGACTGCATGATACCGTTGGACCTGGCGACATTCTCTTTTCTTTTCAATCCATTGCCATAATATTGCTATAAGACTGCATGATATCGTTAGACATGATGACATTCTCTTCTTTTCAAAATTTTTACACATCAGAACCTATTGCTATAAGATCTGATCAAACTAGCTTTAAGTTTTCAGTAAATCAAAAAGCGCAAAACTGCAACAATATGTTTAGATGCTTTTCTTATTTCAACAAAGTTTATGTTGTTAGATCCTAAAAGAGGATGTTGTGGAGAGTCTGTAGTTGATCCTGTCTAGTTCCATCCCAACACGGTCCAGAGGGGTCGTCGAGTATTTGCGATCTTTCATATCAATGTAACTCACAGGATTGTGGGGGTATTGTTGTTGAAATTTGCAAGAAGGATGAAGGCATAGCTGCTTTAGTTTGACACCCATGGGAGGATTGGATTGTTTCTGTTCAATTTTAATTTCGGGTTAAGTAGGTTTATTTTTTATTTGTTCCAATTTTAGGTTCAATTTGTTTAGATTTTATTTCTTAAATTTTTTATCCTGTCTGGCTCTGTTTAAATTTCTTCAGTTCAGTAGCATTGCATTAAGAATTAATTAATTCAGTATTTGTTCCTCCAATACTGGAGCATGGTTACAGCTTTTGTTAGGCAAAATTTTGTTTTCTTTTGCCTTCCGAAGCATGATAAAGATATTATATAACCTCTATAAACTTTTAAATCTTATAGAGTTGTACGAGAATTATGAATTTGTAGTTTGAATGGGGCTTGGCTTTGTATTTCTCCTAGTTAAAAGTAAATTTTTGTTCTTAGTCAGCCAAATAACGGTTGTTCTTGTATGTTAGTGAAAGTTGCCTCATAACTGCAGATTAAGCAGTATAAATTCTGAACCTATTTGTTTGAAGGGGAAGCTGCAAGAAAACAAGTCCTTGACTGCATGATTATTTGTTTTGCCCAGGTAGAAAGAGAGAAACTTGTATAATTTGAAGTGTGCTGAATTTGACAGGTTACTTCAGATTCCCTATGTCGTACCAAGTCCTGGTCCATCTCAGACAAATGTCGTTCATGGCGCCAACACACCTTTGATGGGCATCATAAATAACACGCCTGCTCAAACTAATACACCGCCTATGTTCTCCAGCTTCGGCCAACTTGGTACAACTAATTTTGGATTCAATACCAGGTAAGAACTACTGGTTATTTCAATGCGCTTACATGAACTAGTTGCAATTACTCAACTTTTATGTTTGATTATTGCCAACTTCGTGTAATTAAGGCCTCAGTCAGTGGCAGCTCCAACAAGTCCTTTCTTTAATCAGCTTAATATGCTCAGCCATGGCAGGCGTCTAGTGGAATCCAGATGAAGTTTGGGAATTCAGGTGCAGTTAGTATTCTATTTGTTTTGAATGTCGAGTTATGGAGGGTTGATTGATGGTCTTGACTCATTTTTTCTGATTTCCTGTCTTTTATTATTCGGCGATTATGTGTTCTTGCGTATCCTATGCAAACTATTAGAACTTTAAATGCTTGTTTCAGGATATATTCAACCTGACTTGTGCAGTTACAGTTTGTTTTTGCCTTCCACTCATATTCCGAGGAGGTTCTTGTCATTCCTGGAATCTTTTTTTTCCCTGAACGGTCACTCCTAAGTCCTAAGTATAAGATGATGTTTGTTTAATAGGTAGGGAATGGAAACTCGGGTTTGATACCCAAATATTCGGGAATCATCCAAACCCGTCTAGTTTGGTAGATTTTATATCTATTCCCATTCCGATTACAATATGTCATCAAACCCATTATCATACCAATTCCAGGGTTTAAACCAAACGCCTTACAAGAATCCTTTGAAAATTTAAAATAAGTCCGCCTTATTATCGCAGGGGTTGGTTATGTTATAAAAGGTGCAGTAGATTTTTCTTGCTTTCATAATTTTGTCTCAAATATTATACCAATACATACTTGACAAGATATTAATCCTAAAGTAATTTACAATATTGTGGATGATACTGTTATTATATTTTATTGTGGATGTTGAGAATGACACTGATGAAAACCACTGATCATACCATTAGCAGTGGTTCTGATCTCTTAAGCATGTTTACAACAATACTGAATAGGACTTATGATGCACACTTCTAAAGTCAATAGATTTGAGAAACTACCATGAACTTTAGAACTGTACCTCAAATTTTATTTGGACTTGTTCTATGGTTCAGAACATTAGCATAGTATTCGAAATAGTTTTACAGAAAACTTCAATCATGCTTCATACATTTGGACCAAGTGATCTTATAAGACAAACACTTGTTTTTGCTTTAGAAGAAAGTCCCTCCCATTATGGCTTCTTAAATTAATAGTATTTTTCAGAAAGTCATAAGTGCATATGCAGATCTTATTTATCTTATAAGTTATAGGAAATGTGTTCCATATCTTCCTGGCACCCTTGCTCGATTCTAAATAATCATTAATATTTTGAAACCTGTTGTTACATTAAACTTTAAATTATCAATATTGACTAGCATAATAGTATTTAGTAACTTCTGTTCCTATCAATTAAATTGAAAAATAATTTATCAGTCTTTTATAATCGACTAAAATTTATTAAAACAGAATTATTAGGTAGTTCTAAACAGTTTCTCGTCGAACAATTAAATAGTTTTTTTGCAATAAAATTATGTTTTCATTATTATTTACTTTGATTTTTTCATCTTCCTGTTCATTCATTCCATTTTAGAATTTGAGATTTTCTCGTCCTCTTGCCTTGATAAAAATCAATACAGTCTATCTCCACATATCCAATTTTAGATCAAAACCATTGGTTAGATATTCCCAAAATGTGAATAAACTCATCTAAATTCAACATCTAGCTATAACCATGGATCTGAATCCATACTGATGGTTTTGAGTTCCTTATCTATGGAACAGAAATGACCTCATGTATCCAAGCTTTAGGGACATAAAGCCTGAACCCATGGCTCCATAGCCATGGAGTTTGAATATGCTTTTTGATCCAAGCTTTGTGGTTAGGGTTACCTTGGCCAGTATTTTAGTCCTATAATGGTATAGAGCATCTGTGATTAGGGTTACCTTGGCTCAAATCCAAGTCCTGGGGCTGGGTATTTTCTAGTTTTATAAAATTTAATATGTGGTATTCCCCTTCTTCAGTTGAACTATACGTTCCTTTAAGTTGGTATGTGCAAAAAATTATTTTTAGAGCTACTATTATGGACCGTCTTACTAATGAAATGAGGCCTTAACTTTTGAGAGGTCTTTTCAGTGGCTATATGAGATGAAAAGATCGAGCTCAAACGTACTTATCATTTGGTCTCGACTTACCAAATAACAATGTAATTCATTTGTTTTGAGCGGCTGCTAACATTATATATATATATATATATTTATGTGAATAGTCGACAAATGATTTTTGTATAACCTTGTATGATAATGTTAAGCAAATCTAAGCATGGCGAATGGATCTTTGACGACATTAGCTCATAAGTTACATTTACCATGAATTAGAGAGACCATATGGTGCTTCTTGATTTTTTATGGCACAATATTTACTGAAGTAAGCACAAAAATCTTGGTAACTTGTTGATTAATGGGTGATTCTGCAAATTATGCATTTGAAACCACTTGGGCGACAACCTAAAATCTAAATGGAAAAGTCTTTTATCATTCACCTGCTTTAATTCCTTTCAGTTCCATAACATTGCTCCTTGACGAGTTGTCATTTGTGATGAAAGAAGATAACACTCGCAAAAACTAAATGTGAGATGTAATCAACTTTCAACTAATCAGTTCACACATTAGTTGACGATGCCTATTTCGAGGATCAGATATTTCCCTTGTCTAATAACAACTTAATGGCTCTTATAGGTACTTAATATTTTGGCACCCTAACAGAGAAGATCTCCTTCTATTCTTTCCTTTTCATTTCTTAAAAGTATAAAATTGGTTTATGATTTTTTTCGGTGAGAGATGCTTCATAATTATCACCAGGAGGCAGTAGTATTTATATCAATTCATGTATAAACGGAATAACTCTTTCGGTGACGTTATGATTTAGAACATCATTGTCTATTAATGAGTAAAACTTGCAACATAGTGGCTAATTGTCAAATTAAGCTTCTCATGACTAATATATTCCGACATAAGGATGTCTTTGAAATGACACCCTGGACTCCAATAAAGAAATGACACTCAGTAATTACTTTATGCAGACCATCTTACGGCGAACATTTGAAAAAAATGATATCCTTACGGCGAACATTTGAAAATGATATCCTTTACATTCATTTAGGATTCAGTAATTTAAATATTTTAATTTTCAATAGGCAAAGGGAGCCATACAATGAGGGGCTTCTCCTTCTGGTCGGCCTCCCCTTGGCCACCGTCGCCTGCCCTAGGCGCCTGCCCTCCTCTTGCCGCTGCCGACCAACACGCGAGAGAGAGGGAGAGAGCTCGGGATATAGAGAGAGAGGGAGAAGAGAACAGAAGAGAGGGAGAGAGAGATGAGGGAGATCTTATGTGGGTGGGTCCCCCACTCCACTTACAAGTGGCTATGCACACCCCCACTTCTTCTCCTAGTACACCACAAGGAAGACCCCATCTCTCTTCACAAATAACTAAAAGAGAGAAAGGGAATGGGCCAAATAGCTTGAGATCCAACAAGAAATCTTGGCCAATTTAAATACACATCTATATACATAACATATACATTCACAGAAAGCGTACAATACGCCAACGTGGCCAAATACGGGGTAGAATACATTAAAATAAAATATTTAGGGTGTTACAATCTTACCCCCTTACAAAAAGTTACGTCCGCGAAACTTACAACATGATGCATCAAGATATCAAAGGTACACGAGGAGTAAACAAGATAATATGAAAGCTGCCCTAATCCTCGAACAGCTGCGGATACTAGCGCCGCATCTGGTCTTCTGGCTCACACGTCTGCTCCTCGGTGTTCTAATTCAGCCAGATCACTCGAACCATTGGGATGCTCTTACTCCTCAGCTGCTTGACCTGCCGGTCAATAATATAAAGTGGACGGACTTCATAAGAGAGATCAACACCAACCTCCACTAGCGGTGGAGCCAAAACATGAGATGAGTCCGCTACATATCTCTGAAGCATCAAGATATGGAAGACATTGTGGATCTGAGACATATCTAGTGGCAAAGCAAGACGGTACGCCACCGGTCCAACTCTCCCAATGATCTCGAACGGACCGATATAATGAGGTTTCAGTTTCCCCGTTGCTGAAAGCGGATCACGCCCTTCCAAGGTGACATCTTCAAGAACATAAGATCCCCGACACAGAACTCTAAGTCACGCCACTTCCCATTGACGTACTTCTTCTGCCTGACCTGTACCGACTGGAGCCTCTG
>JAOBAK010000053.1:232986-245824 GCA_025212335.1 Chlorophytum comosum
CTTAATAGCCAACCAAGATGTTGAATATGTACTGAAACTTCAAACAGGGTCCTTAATATGTTTGTCCTGAAGTATACAAGCCTATCAAGCAACAAATAAAAGGTCTATGTAGTTTAACCACAAGGCATGTGTTGTAATGCATTAACGGAAACTGTTTTTGGTTAACCAGGCTGTCACTTTGTAGCTACTTTGCTAGTTGCTACCAATGAGACCGTGAGGCATGAGATGGGCTCCCATAGCATGAACTATGTCAGTATATATTATTTATTGATAATAACAAAATCAGTTAAGCAGACAGTAGATTACCTAAGTTGCAAGTCCATTTACAGCACAATGAGGCTATGTCTCTTGATTAAAGCCCATCACATGGTGAAGTTACACTCACACGGCTCCATTTAGCTTCCTGACAATATATTACCTTATTAGCTAGCCCAAAAGGAAACCAGAATTCAGATACATGGAAACAACCAACTCTCACTGGATACCTTTGTTGATGTCAAAGTTCAGCCTACGAGACAATGCCTGGTGTTGACCTATCGTAGAATGCTGCAGAGACATAATAGTGTTAAGTTTTATGCATAGATGAAACACTGAACAAGGAGAATGTGGAGATCACTGGACGTGGTTATTGTACCATTGACTGATCAAGGTGGCGTTGAGAGATAGCAATGTTCTGAATATTCTGTGGTTGGATTGCCCAACTGAGAAAATTGTTGGTTTGTCCTCGTAATACTGGTATAGGAACACTAACAGAACTCCTGGGAGCACACCATGTTAAATTTGGGGTTCCAACACCTTGGGATGCCATTGCTTGGTCAAATAAATTTTGTGAAGCTGCAAATGCTTCCTATTGGTGAATTTTCAGAACATGAGAACATCAGACACATATTAAAAGTAACACACAAGAGTCAATAATCAAAGCAACTCAAACCTGGGCAGGCATAACTGGTTCTGGTGGAAAAGAAGTGCACCCTGGAAGACCAGAAGATGGCATGGACACAGTATTATTGTATGCCACAGAACTATCCTGATGATAAGCGGGGACATGAGAGGATTCCTCAACAATCACCCTCACAGATGGATCATTAGGTTGACCTGTTTCCATGAAAATGTTTAATATGGTAGCCGAAAGATGTGATAGAATTGAAGAATTAGTTTTATTGTCCTCACTCAGTGTTGATTGGCAGGGTAAGGCATTGTTGCTTGAATCACAGACAGGTTGAGCCCTCCTCTTCTGTTTTCTCTCAATTGCACCTTTGGACTGGACTTTGCGGCCTCGTTTCTTCTTGCTTGCCTCTGGGGAATCCTGCTGCAAGCTATCAATTGCATTTACATCCTCTGGATCTTTATTCAGTGGCAAATTTTGCAATGAACTTTCAACTTCTGTTGCCATTTTGTTAAGTTCATGATCAAATATATCCAGGGCATCTTTTGAATAAGCACCTTTTGCCGCAATCGCAACAGCCTTATGGCAGACCCTACTGAATCTTGAAATCAGATGTTCTTCGCCAAAGGCTCTAACCACCGATTGGTGTCGATTGGATACCATCCCGTCATTTGCATACTTTGTCCACCTCTTCAGTATGTAGTGAGAAGGGAGGTCAAGGATATTATTATTGTTAAGAACCTTCAATGCATGCATGCATAGGATGCCTACCGACTCAAACTTCTTACAACTGCATGTAACTGTATAATTAGATGGGTTAAAATCCACAAGTCCACAATAGTGCTTGTCAGCAAGCGAGACTTTGAATGTTAAAGTTGTTCCATCCATCCCAAATGGTTCACAAAGACAAGAAAGCTGACCCTTGAATTCATCTTCAAAATCCTTGTATATCAGCCTTGTGTATGATTCTGCTGCTTCATTTAACATGGGCATATCAACCAACAAAACCGGTTTAGTTTGCCTTGATCTATAATCTTCGTATAGCTCTTTCTTTCGAAACTGAATTAAAGAATTATGATACTGCTCTATAAATTTGCATAAAGGCAACTTCCTATTGCAATACTTCTTGAAGTGCTTCTTCATGTTATCGCTCCACTGAATTGTTGCCATGCCAGCACAAAAGACATTTTTAACGTAGACCACAGCCCATTTCTCTCGAGTCGTGTACAAGTCTTCTAGATATGAGTTAGCTGAAAGATCATACTTGTTGATTAAATTCACCCATCCAGCAAGAAAGTCATCTTCTGAAGTGCCCTCATATATGCAATTCTTAAAATCTTTGTGAAAGTTGGACTCACTACCATGCAAATGAGAAACATGCTTCACAGCATTTTGTGATATATGCCATAAACAAAATTGATGACGAACTCTAGGAAAAACTTCTTTAATAGCTCCACCTATTTGCGCATCTTGATCCGTAATGATTGACTTTGGTGCAACGCCGTACATACATTTGAGCCATTGTTTGAAAAGCCAGATGAAAGTCCCTTTTTGCTCATCAGCGACTAATGCACATCCGAACAAAACAGACTGTCGATGATGGTTTACACCAGTGAATGGGGCAAAGTGAATGGGGCAAAGGGTAAGTTGAGGTGATTGGTTTTGTAAGTTGTATCAAATACAATAACGTCTCCGAAACTCAAATAAGAGGATCGTGCTCTCCCATCGGCCCAAAATACACTTCTGAATGTGCCTCCACTATCCAACTCCATGGCAAAGTAAAAATCAAGATCTGTATGTTGCCGGTCTTGAAACGAGCTAATAATAGCATATACCTCACTGCCAATATTGTTACCTTTATGCCGAATATAATCAATACATTGTTGAGTGCTAACACCTTCTGTATACTCTTCGGGATTGAGTGCATTAACAACACGGGCAATGGTAGAAGGACGTAATCCTTCGTCATCTAATTTAGTCATTATCGTCCTAGCCACCTTTGTTCGATGAGTGCGATGAGAGTAGTAATTCTGCACTTTATCAGGACTTGTAAGGATGTGAGAATGTGAGTCGAAAAACTTACTTACTCTCCAAATCTTCTTTTCCTCATAATTCTTTAATCGAATATGCATCCCAACTGGACATCTAACTCTGCTCTCAATACGACCACCAACAACTCCCTCTTTTCTTTCAGAACCCTCTTTACTACAGCAATATTTCTTGCATATTACTTCATATGGAGGTTTTCTTGATTTGTCTTGTCCTTCTTTACGAACTCCAAAACCTTTCTTAAATGCATATGCATTATAATAATTATAAGCATCATCTCCTGAAGCAAATTCCATGCCTATAGAAATACCTTCATTTTCAGAATTGTTGCAAGCAATATTTCCAATAGGTGTAGAACTTTCCGACTCATCTTCACTCATATTCTTCGGGCTGATGTCCGTAGTCTCTAAACTATAAACATTTTGATGTTCCTGCAACACATAATGTGCAAATAATAAGTGCTAAAGTTATACATGAAAAAATGGTGAATTTTACATTTTAAAATTGCTCACTTTTAGTGTAATAAGATAGAATAACATACTTATTTTGTTACAACTAACCTCTATTGCAATATCTAGAGCCCTTTTTGCTCCGACTGAATCAGATATTAATGGTGATGAGCTTGAAAACTCAGAACAATTTGGGCCAATCAAGCTTTGATCAAGTGATGACATAATCTATTTCAAACTTTCTGCAAAAGACAAGGATTGTTATCAAAAATCAAACATCTAACAGTAAGAGCTTATCTCTGACATTGATGGTGCTAATCAGAACGTGAACCAAAAGCTAAGAAGGCATATTGTTGCTCTATTAGGTCTCATCTCAAAACTTAATTTAGGTTATTAATATAAAAAGTTGCCAAGCAAGGGGGGTTTCGTAGCGTTTTAATTACCTTGTTAAACACCAAAATCAGTGATATGATAGTCAATTGAGGGTTGTTTATTATTCCTTATAAAACTTAAATATGTGTGAATAGACAGCACAATAGTGAAAAACTTTAACAATTTGTCATATACTTAAAACAAATGTTGAACGGATTTCTCCAATTTTAGAACTCTGATTCGAATTTTAGCAGGGCGAACCTGTCGCAGAAAGGTGTCAATCTTCCTATCGGTAGACTACAAGTCAAACTCATGAAATATCAAAATAACAACGTGAGCGAATTCATATTTGATTCATGAGAAACAAAAACATTCGATTTCAATTGTTGTTAACTACAATGACCATACATATTGGTACTCACTTGCATCCAAAGAAAAGATTTGTATTGACAACTACACTTAATATTTCAATTAATCTTACACCATTACTTTATAGATAATCTGTCGGCTGACAATTACAAGTAATATTTCAACTAATCTTACACTACTATTGAACAAAATTTCCAGATTTCAATTAACAGTAGCTATTCATTAGATGCATGAACGTGAAATTTTCTTTTGAGGTTAGCAAAAATTATTTGAGACAAAAGTACTAATGAAAGAACTTACTTTATCGAAGCTAGGGCTTTTATGTTTGAGAACAGAGAGGTTTGCAGTGACAGAGGAGGAGCCGCATATGGAGGGCAGATTGGAGGAGACGGAAGAGAGCGCTGTTGATGAAGCCAGATATGAGGAAAAATTAAAATCAAAACCGAATCGAAGTTTTATCTGAGAGAGCATCTGAGAATTCAAGAGAAGATGGAAACCCTGATCAAATTGAAATTCAATTCTACAGAGCCCGCAGCCGAGGTGATGAAGATCGTTCGTGATTTTCAGTTGGGAGAAAATTTGGGAAGGGGTTATTAAGAAAGAAGAGCAAAGATGGGCTTTTGTGAAATAGTATTCAGAGTGTTTTACATAAATATAACGCCATTGAGTCTCAGCCCAGATCTGGGGCTGAGATACTGCCACCTCAGCGCAGGCTGAAAGCGCAAATCAGCCGGCAGATTACCTACATATTTCTCTAATAAAATCTAGAGAAATATGTAGGTAGGCTGCCAGCTGAATCTCATTTTCAGCTGGCGCTTACCTGAACACATCTCAGCCGTTGATTAGGGCTGAGATATTCTATTAGCACTTATTCATATAACAGCCCAGTACTTTCTTTTATAAACCAAGACTTTCTCACTAAACCCCCTCCCTCACTCTCCCCCCTGCCTCTCTGAACATTCTTGGCAACAAACCCGGCGAATCTCCGTCTTCGATTCTGCAGCGGCTTGAATCTTCATTTAATTTTTGATGTTGTCCCGGTTGCACCTCCGATTCTCAATCTCGCCCTGAATTCCCACGAGTTCTCCTATCTTCCTCTCATTCTCGCAGTGATTCCGCGTGCCCTCCTCTCCTCCGTTATTTGCTCGCGTATCTGCTGCACGATCTGCACGCGCGTTTAGGACTCCATCTTCAAAGTTGACAGCCTTCGCGAACATCTGGAGTGCTCTATACACATGGCTTTGATCAAGTAAGTTTGATAATAATGATTATTTTTTAAAAATATTTCTAATAATCTCAAAAGAAATCTCATGTTTATGCTTATGATGAATTGTTACATGTATTTGGAATATGCAATCTATTAATAAGCACTTAAGATTAAGCTTAAGAGCTCTTTCTAATTGTCAATTCAAAATTTTTCTTAAGATGCAATTAATTGTCAATATGCTTTGCTATTGGATTTAACAAATTTTCATTTTCATTTTTGTTAAATTCATATGAATATGCTCATGACTTGATATTGATCTTTCTTGGATTGACTTGAATTCTAATAATGAGAAGATGGGAACTTTTAGAGACACCCCCTTTGAACAAAAACACAAGTCATACTTTTAAAGTTGGAGAGATCCTCTGGACAACATGTTTCAATCACATACTCTGTCTTTAATTAACATAAGTTACTTTGTGTAGATTATTTCTCTTCTAGTGTTTATGTTTGTACCTTAACTAATAAGTTAATAATTGTGTGCTAGTTGTTTTAATAAAACAATATTCTATTCAGGCATTCAGGATTGTACAATCTGATCGGGGTGCCTCTTTAATTTCTTTCTTTTCCATTTTCTTTTACGAAGGTCAAACTTTATCTCTTCCTAAAGTAAAATCCCTAGATAAACATTTTGAAGCAAGGAATTTTCCTTCTCTCAAGTCTGTTTTATTGTAATTGATTGGATATTTTTATGCTTTGAATTACTACATGAGGTTTAATAGTTATGGTGTTTTCGCAAAAGGTCTAAAGGAACACATGTCATCAGTTGATCAAGACATGATTAATCCAGATTATTCTCAATTGTCAAGCTCGACGACACTAATAGCTGATTCACTTGGAGCAAAAAGATCTTTAGATCTTGCGGTAGAGGAGGTTAGTTACAAAAAAATTATTTTTTTTGAATTTATCCATAGGTCATTAAGCTGATAATGCTATGAAATGAAATCTCATCCACAATAAAATACATTAAATTTATGAAATTGGTTATTGTCCTATGTAGAGCTATAACATTTATTATTTTTAAATTACATGTTCATAGGTACATGAAGAAGCTTATAATTCAGAGGCATCAGACATAAGCATGAAGAGAACTGGAGATAAGTCTGATAAATCTATACATATTAAGGAAGTCACAAGCGAGGCTCTTGAAGATGAAGATATTTATGTAGGCAAAGAGTTTGCTTCAGGAGATGATGCATACAACTACTATAATGCATATGCATTTAAAAAAGGATTTGGAGTTTTTAAAGAAGGGCAAGAGAAATCAAGAAAACATCCACACGAAGTGATTTGTAAGAAATTTTGTTGTAGCAGAGAGGGTAGTAAAAGAAAAGAGGGACTTATTGACCGTCGTATCGAGAGCAGAGTTAATTGCGAAGCTGGGATGCATATTCGATTAAAGATTTCCGAAGGCAAGAAGATTTGGAGAGTCAGTAAGTTTGTCGACTCACATTCACATATTATAACAAGCCCCGATAAAGTGCAGAATCATTATTCACACCGGGGTCCATCGGACTAAGGTGGCTAGAACACTAATGAGCAAATTAGATGATGAGGGATTGCAGCCTGCTGCTATTGCTCGTGTTGTCAACGCACTGAATCCCGAGGAACAAATAGCAAATGTTAGCGGTCAACAATGTGTTGATTTTATTCGACGAAGGGGCAACATTGTTGGTGGGGAGATATTAGCTATTATTAGCTCCTTTCAAGATCGTCAACAATTAGATCCTGATTTCTACTTTGCTATGGAGTTAGACCATGAAGGCATTTTCAGAAGTATGTTTTGGGCCGATGGAAGAGCACGATCCTCTTATTTGTGTTTCGGAGACGTCTTAGTATTTGATACAACTTATAGGACAAATCACCTCAACCTGCCCTTTGCCCCATTCACTGGTGTGAATCATCACCGACAGTCTATTTTGTTCAGGTGTGCATTAATCGCTGATGAGCAAAGGGAAACTTTCATATGGCTTTTTCAAACAATGGTTAAAATGTATGCATGGAGTTGCTCCCAAGTCAATTATTACTGATCAAGATGCACAGATAGGTGAAGCAATTAAACAAGTTTTTCCTAGTGTTCGACATCGATTTTGTTCTTGGCATATTAGAAGGCATATCACTGAGCAACAATCATTTTTAAAAAACAAATATGGGGATGGAATTTCCAGAGATTTTAATGAATGGTTGAATTCTCACAATATAAGTACGTGTGAGAATCGTTGGAGAGCCATGAAAGATAAATACTCTATAGATGAAACAGAAGACAATTGGTTGCTGAAGATGTACAGACTATAGGAATATTGGGTGGATGCATATTTGAAAGAAAAAATTTGGGCCGGAATGACAACAACTCAGAGAAGTGAAAGTATTAATTCCTTTTTTGATGGCTATGTGAATTCTAACACCAAACTTGTGGACTTCATTCGTCAATATGACAAAGCAGTTGCAAATCGTCGTAGAGCTAAGTCTCAAGAAGACTTTTATTGTTTGAATTCTGTATCAACCTTTAGTCCAAATCCAATTGAGATGCAAGTTGGAAAACTCTATACCAGGAGAATATTAAAGATGTTTCAAAAGGAGTTAACTGATGTGACGTCACTTTTTTATGAAGAGTTGACAAAAGAAGGCTCAAGAATCACTTATTTAGTTGGAAATTTTTCAATGGACAAAGAGAAATGGAGTGAAGTGCATTATGAGAATTGTGGAGAGCTTCATGTTGAATGTAGTTGCTCCATGTTTGAAACTGCAGGAATTTTTTGTAGCCATATCTTATGCATATTGTGGTGTAATCATGTGACATCAATTCCAGAGCATTATATATTACACAGGTGGAGGCTTGATTCTCGATATAGAAATATTGGATTTGTAAATGCTTTGAACTTGCGACAAAATACTAATACTTTGGAGCAGCATGGAGTTATACGGTTGTGGGCAATTCGAGCTAAATTTAGTGGAGTACTTGAAATGATATGTGATTCAGAGAATTCACATATTCATCTCTCTGAGTTGGAAGAACTTTTGGAAAAGTTCACTATTGATTGTGAGAGAGACAGGAGGCCAAAGAAAATAGATGTCCAAACAGTACAAATCGAGAACAATGTTATCACTACCTCTCCTACAAAAGTCTTTAGATGTGGTGAAGAAATCAGTATTCGTGATCCTGTTAATCCTGTGGTAACAAAGGGGAGACCAAAGAATGCTAACAGGATAAAATCTGGATTGGAACAGTCGCTAGCCGAAAAAGAAATCAAACAACGCAGATGTAAAAATTGTCAAAAAATCAGTCATTACAAGAATAAGTGTCCTTCACTAGTATGTGATCTACTTTACTCTTTATGTTGTAATGTTAGAATATTTGTTGATTTTTATTTTGTAATTGTGCCTCAAAATAATATTTTTCCTTTGTGTTTCCTTGTCAGGGAGAAAAAAGGAATTCCACACAATAGACTTTTGGTTGGTGATACTCAAAAGACATTTTTCATTATCAAAATGTACTTGGTTCTTTCTTAGTTATATATTGCAGACAGTAGATTCATTAATAATGGAAATTAGAATATAGTTTTCTTTTTAGTTTTTACTCAGTGTGGATCCAATTACTGATATTTGAATTTCGACGTATATCAAGGTTGCAGATCTTTCGATCTATTTAAAATTTTAAAGAACTTTTTATAACACATGATTGGTGACTTCTTACTGTTTATGAAGTTGTATATGTCATAGTGATAATGAAGCGATTACCAGGGCATGGATGGTGAAAGTGTATCCAAACTGTCAATAGAGGTTAATTCATCTAAAATTCCGCATATAACTTATCATTGACATGTTCCTTTCACGGAAGGACATCCATTTGGACAAGCTGCAGCTTCTTGGTGCTTCATCTATGAAGATTGCCTTGTATGTGTTTTATTTGGATTGGGATCATTTCTGTTTGTTCTTGCTGAATTTTGAAGAATTTTATAATTTTTCTGTTCTTTTCTGATCTATTGGTCCGAAGAAAACTGAAGAGGATCACACAAGAAGAGATGGAATATCTACGTACCTTAACTGGGGACCAGTACACCCTCTCAGATGTAATTTTGTTCTCTTCTCATAGTTGATGCAAAATGTATAACTATCATTTACCTGTTTTTGACTTGTGTGCATGCTCTTAATTTTTAGGTGAAGCTAATGTTTGAAGAGATAAGAGAAGTTCTTGATTTCAGTAAGATGACCGATGTGATCACAAACGCGTTTCTTGGGTACATAATGTTTCTTTAAATTCTTGTTCTCTGAGTTTATGATTCTTTATAGTTTTGTGCTCTCCGGGTTGATTCAAGTTCTTCCTTTTACTATATTGAAGGGAGTGTATTGCGGCTGGCCAGGGAGATGACAAATTGTTGTCTCTGGTCGAATATATTGCTGAATTAAGTCTTCTTGACTATGATTGCATCCGGTTCTTGCCATCGTTAATTGCTGCTGCTTCTGTGTTTCTTGCAAGATTCACCATCAATCCAAATGAGCAACCCTGGGTACGTAGTAACTTAACTTATTGACTTGAATATTTATTCAAATTTCTAACGGTTCTAACCTGCTACACTTTTTATAATTTGATTTCAGACACCAATGCTGCAAGTAAAGACAGGTTACAAGCCATCGGAGCTCACTGAGTGCGTCAAAATCTTGCATGATCTGCAATTGGGAAGGAAGATGCCCACTTTAACAGAAATTCGGAAAAGATATGATACAGATGAGGTGAGCTCTAAAACTTTAATTTCCTTTTATTTGATGTTTGAATCTTCAAACCATCCTGATGAATATATTATATATGTAAATATGCTTTCTTGTTATACAGCATATGTATGTGTCAGCATTGACACCTTTGGAAGAAATACCAGCATCATATTTTGCTGATAAGCCCGCGGTCTCGTCAACCGGAAATCATTAAAGACTTGTTCCTTTGAAGCTGATCATACCAAAACTTCAGCTGCGAAGACTGATGGTTATCTGCCAGATCAGTTTGTGTTCGACAACTGCAAATGGTTTTTGTTTTTCTGCGGTATATCTCATGTTTGGATTTGCTGAAATTTAGATAGTCATTAATTTGCGTTCTCATTTTTAATCTTCAACCTGATACAGATACAGAGATCAATTGAAGGCCAAATAAAGAATCTGTATGAACGCACGGTGGAGATATTTGGAAGACGTGAAGCTGATTCAGTTGATATGTGGAGAGGAGGTTCAAGGGGAAGTGCGTGTGGAGACAACCCTCATCTATTACAGAGAGCGTAAAAAACAAATGCGTAACCTGCAACTCAAAGAAGAGCATGTAGTAGAATAAACTTATGGTGTTCTATATGAATAAGATTCAATCTTTATTTGAAGCAAACCTTTGGGGTAGTCTTACATTGTCTTTTTTCCTTTGAACATTAAAATGTAAGTTAGGGGATTAAGTTTTGTTTTATCGTTGAAAATTATCGTATACAAGGTGCTAGATGGTGTAAGAATTTGACTTTATCGTATATCTAAAAATTTGCGACTTGTATCATGAGTGTGCATGTAAATTAAGATGGAATCTGAGTAAGAATTTTCAAGTTTGAGTATTGTCTTCTTGAGTATTGTCTTCGTATACAACAATCAAGATTTTGTTTAATTCTTCTTTGCTTTGGTTCAGTAGTATTAATTGTGATGTTAAGTATGTTAGTTTTACTTGAGGCTGTAATTTTCTACTTATGAAGTTTCAATTCTTTTACTTCATCCCTAATTAAATTCATGCTGTTTATTGTCATTTGTCCACAAACTTTACTTATGAAGTGTTATAATTGACCTTTTGAGTTGAGCAGGAATTTCTCATTACTTTCTCAGGCGTACATGAGCCAAATGACTCACATTCAGTAGTATTTTTCTTTACGTGAGACTAGTATCTCGTTTGAAGTTTCAAAGAAGAAAACAGAGAAATTCAAGTGCCTGTATTGAGTTCTAGAAACTTAACGATATCCATGTATCAAGGCATGACAACTCTGGTCACTGAGGAGCTTTCATTCTCAGCTGGCCTACTGTGAACATAATTCCCTTTTTATGTTCATAATTTCAGCAAGCAAGCTTAGACATGGAAAAGTTAATGCATACTAAACTACAGTAATGGAATAGCAATCACAAGTAAAGTAATTACACTAGTTGATCTATCTCCACATGGAATTCTTTGAGTGAAAAATCGATACAATGAATACAAATTAAACTTTAGTCAAATAAGCATCAAGAACAAGACACAGAAACAAAATCACTTGCTAAATGTGAGCAACTTCTTAAAAAGTTTTCCCCTCAGATTGTTTGAATACATAGAAGTACAAGTTTAGTAGCTAGTCAACTTAAGGGAAGGGTGCTCAAGGAAAAGATTTTAGAGTTACAGGAGGGAGGAAATCATTTGGGAGAGAAGGATGAGTAAAGGAAAAATAACGGCAAGGTTGGGTCGCCGTAATCGAGGACGCAATAAGTTGGCGTTGTCATCGTCGACGGCAGCGATCGGCAATTGAGAGAGACCGAAGAGAAGCTTCGTCAAAGTCGTAGATCGAGAGGAGGACTCGTCGACGATCAAGAGGCCACTGAGATCCTTGGAGTGACAAAATCAGAGTCGCTAATCAGTAGTGATCAATTAACCGATCATGGAAGTTGCTACAGAATCGAAGTTGGAGATTGTCGTGGAGAACTGGAGGCGGGTTTGATGACGCCGAGTTTTCAGATGACAGTTTCTGAGGGGAGAGAATGGGGGAAGGGGTTAAATGACAGAGGAGGTGTTTTATGTTAAAGTTTTGAGGTGCTTTATGATTAATTGTAAACTTAAGGTCTCTGTCCAGATCAAGGGTTGGGATGCGTCCATCTCAGTGACAGCTGAAAACGGTATTCAGCTGGCAGATTATATACATTAATCTCTTATAAAAAACTTTTTAAATTAACAAACTAAACTATAGATCTTTTTCTAGCTTTCTGAAACATTACAATTTCTATATGGGCAAGAGATTTAACATATGATCTTTGGAAACTTATCCTTAATTAATTTAGGAGGTGCAGAGTAACAAGGTAATCAAATAAACACATTTTCGGATAGGAAAACTGCATGCATGTGTATATCATATAGCGAGCAGGCTAAATTAAGTGCAGTAAAGATTTAACGTTTCAGCAGAAGCCAGGACTCAAAATTCATGTTCGCCTTTCCTCCGGTTCAATCAAGAAGACTATACCTTTAGTTGTTCTTATAGCTGAAGAGGATTGTTTCAGCTACTAAAGCAACAGAGAGCTACGCCTCACGAAAACTTTGTTACGGATTTTCCACTTCAACATACTCCCTGCGCCTTGAGAGAGAGATTAAACGCACAAAGCCAAACCACATACTCCCTGCGCCTTGAGAGAGAGATTAAATGCACAAAGCCAAACCAAACAATCGCAAACACACAGTCTTTACATGGAAAATAGATC
>JAOBAK010000053.1:376525-391525 GCA_025212335.1 Chlorophytum comosum
CACTGAAATTTGCACTCAAATCGGACCGGACCCAATATTTGTCAGGCTATTGTTCTCTTGTTCCTTCGAATCTATGGAGTAAGACATCGATTTCTCAATAAGATCAATTATGTTCATTGCATAATGGGCTCCCTTGAAAAGCATTGGCGCACGTGTAAACGAGGTGCTCTACCTAACTGAGCTATAGCCCTTGTCATAGATATCTTAACATATAGATAATTTCTTGTCAAGATAGGATCCTACATGATAGCTCTCGGATCCCTTTACTGTTATCGGATTGGTATTGCCTAGAAATAATATTCCACTTAGAATTCCCGAGGCGATGGGGTCCTTTTTTTGTGATGATAAATAACCTACTTAACTCAGTGGTTAGAGTATTGCTTTCATACGGCGAGAGTCATTGGTTCAAATCCAATAGTAGGTAAAACTTATTAGATACCAAAGTCAATGGTATCTAATAAGTTTTTCTCCCCATCTTCTTTTTTCGTTGTATCATCTAGACTTGATTGTCTTCAATTGATTGGCGGAATAAAAATCTGTTATATAATAATAAAGAACTTCTTTTGATTATTATTTTGATGTTTTTTTGACTAGTACGAAATAACATTCAGGGCCTCTACTCGTGTCCTAGCTCGTCTGAGAGCTAGATTTGCCTCAATTGCTTGTCTCTTACCCTGAGCTTTACTCAAGTTAGCTTCAGCTATTTCAAGAGCTTGTTGAGCTTCTTGCGGATCAATGTCAGTACTCATCTCCGCATCATTTCCTAAAATGGTGATCTCATTATTACTTATTCTAGCGAAACCACCCATCAGGGCCACCGTTAACCATTGGTCATTGAGGCGTATTCTCAAGAGACCTATATCCACCGCCGTGGCAATAGGAGCATGGTTTGGTAATACACCAATTTGGCCATTATTAGTAGATAAAATGATTTCTTTCACTTCTGAATCCCAAATAATTCGATTAGGAGTCAGTACACAAAGATTTAAGGTCATTTCTTCTCCCCTTCTAAATTCATAGCTTTCGCGGTAGCTTCATCGATATTACCCACTAAATAAAAGGCCTGCTCGGGAAGACTATCTAATTCTCCGGAAAGTATCAGTTGAAACCCCCTAATTGTTTCTGCGAGACCAACATATTTCCCTGGAGAACCGGTAAAGACTTCTGCCACGAAGAAGGGTTGTGATAAGAAACGCTCAATTTTTCGTGCTCTTGCTACAGTTAGACGATCGTCTTCGGATAATTCGTCCAAACCCAAGATAGCTATAATGTCCTGAAGTTCTTTGTAACGTTGTAAAGTTTGCTTAACTCTTTGCGCAGTTTCATAATGTTCCTCGCCAACGATCCGAGGTTGTAACATGGTTGACGTTGAATCTAAAGGATCTACTGCTGGATAAATACCTTTGGCAGCTAATCCTCTTGATAGTACGGTAGTAGCATCTAAATGTGCAAATGTCGTGGCAGGAGCGGGGTCGGTCAAATCATCTGCAGGTACATAAACTGCTTGGATCGAAGTTATAGATCCCTCTTTGGTGGAAGTAATTCTTTCTTGCAAAGAACCCATTTCTGTACTAAGGGTAGGTTGATAACCTACTGCGGAAGGCATTCTCCCTAATAAAGCAGATACTTCTGACCCCGCTTGGACAAAACGAAAGATATTGTCGATGAATAGAAGCACGTCTTGCTCATTAACATCCCGGAAATATTCCGCCATGGTTAGTGCAGTCAAACCAACTCTCATACGAGCTCCCGGCGGTTCGTTCATTTGACCATAGACTAAAGCTACTTTTGATTCTGCAATATTTTTTTCATTAATTACCCCGGATTCTTTCATTTCCATGTAAAGATCGTTTCCTTCACGAGTACGTTCGCCTACTCCGCCAAATACGGATACGCCTCCGTGAGCTTTAGCAATGTTGTTGATCAATTCCATGATAAGTACTGTTTTACCGACGCCAGCTCCCCCAAATAGTCCGATTTTCCCTCCACGGCGATACGGAGCTAAAAGATCCACCACTTTAATCCCTGTTTCAAAGATTGATAATTTTGTATCTAACTGTATAAAGGCAGGCGCGGATCTATGAATAGGAGATGTTGTACGAGTATCTACAGGACCTAAATTATCAACAGGTTCTCCAAGAACATTGAAAATTCGCCCGAGAGTAGCTCCACCGACCGGAACACTTAGAGCAGCTCCTGTGTCAATCACTTCCATTCCCCTCGTCAGACCGTCTGTAGCACTCATAGCTACAGCTCTAACTCGATTATTTCCTAATAATTGTTGTACTTCACAAGTCACATTAATTTGCTGACCGACAGTATCGCGACCTTTAACTACCAAAGCGTTAAAAATATTAGGCATCTTACCCGGGGGAAAAACAACATCCAGTACTGGACCAATAATTTGAGCGATACGCCCTAGGTTTTTTTCTTCAAGTGTGGAAACCGCAGGACCAGAAGTAGTAGGATTGGTTTTCATAATAAAGTAAAATATGTCGAAATTTTTTTTAGTGGAATAGTACCGAATCGAAAATAAATGTCCGATAGCAAATTGATCGGTTAATTCAATAAGAAATAAGTGGGAATTAGTGCTTGATTTAGTTGATACTACCCAACCGAATCAAATTCAACCGTTTACTCATTTAATGAGTCAATTTTCAAGTTCAACCAATTCTTTTTTCAAAGGATCAAGTAGATGAATAAGAATTGTGAGTAAGTGAAACATGTTTCATTTCTTTATCATTATAGAAAATACTATCTAGAACAGATTAAATTATATTAGCTATGGAATTCTAACTCGAACTCGATTTCTAATTCAGTTCATTATTTCGATTTCATTGGCTGCTATTCTTTAATTTATTTATTTTATTTTTATATATAGTTTATATATAGTGCCTATTTTTGTTTTATACCCTTTCCTTTTCATGGAGAAATTATGCCTATTTTTACATCTAGGATTTACATATACAACATATACCACTGTCAAGGGGGGGTTTCTTAGTATTTAGGTTTTTAGATTCAAAATAAGAAGTGGCTCAATTCAATTATAAATTTAAAAAACGAGCATTGGGTTGCGCCATATATATCAAAGAGTATACAATAATGATGTATTTGGTGAATCAAATGCATGGTCTAATAACGAACTTAATTCGTTGATAATATTAGTTGCATTTTTTTTGAAAGATTTTTGTCATTTTTGTCAAAGGTTTCATTCACGCCTAATCCATATCGAGTAGACCTTGTTGTTGTGAGAATTCTTAATTCATGAGTTGTAGGGAGGGACTTATGTCACCACAAACAGAGACTAAAGCAAGTGTTGGATTTAAAGCTGGTGTTAAAGATTACAGATTGACTTATTATACTCCTGAATACCAAACCAAAGATACTGATATCTTGGCAGCATTCCGAGTAACTCCTCAACCTGGGGTTCCCCCTGAAGAGGCAGGGGCTGCGGTAGCTGCGGAATCTTCTACTGGTACATGGACAACTGTGTGGACTGATGGGCTTACCAGTCTTGATCGTTACAAAGGACGATGCTACCACATTGATCCCGTTCTTGGGGAAGACAACCAATACATTGCTTATGTAGCTTATCCTTTAGACCTTTTTGAAGAAGGTTCTGTTACTAACATGTTTACTTCCATTGTGGGTAATGTATTTGGTTTCAAAGCCCTACGAGCTCTACGTCTGGAGGATCTGCGAATTCCCCCTGCTTATTCCAAAACTTTCCAAGGTCCGCCTCACGGCATCCAAGTTGAAAGAGATAAATTGAACAAATATGGTCGTCCCCTATTGGGATGTACTATTAAACCAAAATTGGGATTATCGGCAAAAAACTACGGTAGAGCGGTTTATGAATGTCTACGTGGTGGGCTTGATTTTACCAAGGATGATGAAAACGTGAACTCACAACCTTTTATGCGCTGGAGAGACCGTTTCGTATTTTGTGCTGAAGCAATTTATAAAGCACAAGCCGAAACAGGTGAAATCAAAGGACATTACTTGAATGCAACTGCAGGTACATGTGAAGAAATGATCAAAAGGGCCGTATTTGCCAGAGAATTGGGAGCTCCTATCGTAATGCATGACTACTTAACTGGGGGATTCACTGCAAATACTAGTTTGGCTCATTATTGCCGCGACAATGGTTTACTTCTTCATATTCACCGCGCAATGCATGCAGTTATTGATAGACAGAAAAATCATGGTATGCATTTTCGTGTACTAGCAAAAGCATTACGTATGTCTGGTGGAGATCATATTCACGCTGGTACAGTAGTAGGTAAACTGGAAGGGGAACGTGAGATGACTTTAGGTTTTGTTGATTTATTACGTGATGATTTTATTAAAGAAGACCGAAGTCGCGGTATTTTTTTCACTCAAGATTGGGTTTCTATGCCAGGTGTTATTCCCGTGGCTTCAGGGGGTATTCATGTTTGGCATATGCCTGCCCTGACCGAAATCTTTGGAGATGATTCCGTATTACAGTTCGGTGGAGGAACTATAGGACACCCTTGGGGTAATGCACCTGGTGCGGTAGCTAATAGGGTAGCTTTAGAAGCATGTGTACAAGCGCGTAATGAGGGACGTGATCTTGCTAGAGAAGGTACTAATATTATTAAAGAAGCTTGCAAATGGAGCCCTGAACTAGCCGCTGCTTGTGAAGTATGGAAAGAAATCAAATTCGAATTTGAACCAGTAGATAAGATAGATAAACAGAAAGCATAAGAACTTAGCGCGCATAATTCAGTAATTTCTGTTTGTTCTCCTAATTGATTGCAATTAAACTCGGCTCAATCCCCCCTTTTTTTTTTTAGGAAAAGGATTGAGCCGAATAAAGAATGAATATCCTATACTATGTATTTGCATAGATCTTTCATATGTACAGATTTATATATACAAGATCTAAATACAAGAAAAAATCGAAGACTAAACAACTTAATACTTTTGTTGTTTATTGTTGGATCCATAGGATTAATTATGGATCCTTAGGATTGGTGGATCGTTTTCTATCCCGCAGTTTCAGACCATAGATCAAGCCAAAGGAGAGGCCCCTATACTATATTGTCTTTTTCGTTTCATATTGCAGTAAAAACTTATTATTTGATTATATGATACGAGATTATACGAGAATGAATTCTTCATTTCTAGTATCGGAAGAAACAATTATTTATCTTATCTTTTCGATGAGAATTTTTTTTGTACATGACACGAGAGAAACTTGTCTTTATATTTCTAATTGAGAAAAAGAAGAAAAAGATTCTATCATAAAAAAAATATATATATATATATATTGAACCCCAGACCCCCCAAAAAGAGAAATTTTTCTTTCAATACTCACTCGTTATTAATTAACAATTCGAATGATCGGATCATATGCTTAATTCTATAGGAAATACAATAGTAAAATGATTATTCATCGAATGACTATTCATCTATAATTTTTCATCAAATAGGGAGAGAGGAAGACTCTATGAAAAAATGGTGGTTCAATTCGATGTTGTCTAAGGAAAAGTTAGAGCATAAATGTGGGCTAAGTAAATCAATGGATAGTCTTAATGCTGTTGGACATACTGGTGGAAGTAAGGAACCCCCTCTAAATGATATGGAGAAAAACGTTCCTAGTTGGAGTGATAATAGTAGTTATAGTTTCAGTAATGTTGATGATTTATTTTATATCAAGGATATTTTGTCCGATAACACTTTTTTAGTTAGGGATGGTAATGGTGACAGTTATTCTGTATATTTTGATATTGAAAATCAGATTTTTGAGATTGACAATAATAGTTTTTTTCTGAGTGAACTAGAAAGTTTTTTTTACAGTTATTTGAATAGTAGATCTAAGAGTAACAATCACTACTACTATCATTACATGTATGATGCTCAATCTAGTTGGAATAATCATATTAATAGTAGCATTGATAGTTATCTTCGTTTTGAAGTCAGTTATCATAGTTACATTTTTGGCGGTACCGACAGTTGTGGTACCGACAATTATAGTGACAGTTACATTTCTAGTTTCATTTGTATTGAAGGCGTAAGCGGAAGTGAAAGTGGGAATTCTAGTATAAAAACTGGTGGTAACAGCCGTGATTTCAATATAAGAGAAAGATCAAATGATATAGATATATCAAATGATATAGATATATCAAATGATTTTAATATATCAAATGATATAGATATATCAAACGATATAGATATATCAAATGATTTTGATATATCAAATGATATAGATATATCAAATGATAGAGATATATCAAATGATATAGATATATCAAATGATATAGATATATCAAATGATATAGATATATCAAATGATAGAGATATATCAAATAATTTTGATATAAATAAAAAATACAGAAATTTATGGGTTCAATGTGAAAATTGTTATGGATTAAATTATAAAAAATTTTTTAAGTCAAAAATGAATATTTGTGAACAGTGTGGATATCATTTGAAAATGAGTAGTTCAGATAGAATCGAACTTTTAATCGATCCGGGCACTTGGGATCCTATGGATGAAGATATGGTCTCCACGGACCCCATTGAGTTTCATTCCGAGGAGGAACCTTATAAAGATCGTATCGATTCTTATCAAAAAAGGACAGGTTTAACTGAAGCTGTTCAAACAGGCATAGGTCAACTAAATGGTATTCCCATAGCAATTGGGGTTATGGATTTTCAGTTCATGGGAGGTAGTATGGGATCTGTAGTAGGCGAGAAAATCACCCGTTTGATCGAGTATGCTGCTAGCCGATCTCTACCTGTCATTATTGTGTGTGCTTCTGGGGGAGCACGCATGCAAGAAGGAAGTTTGAGCTTGATGCAAATGGCTAAAATATCTTCTGCTTCATATAATTATCAATCAAATAAAAAGTTATTCTATGTATCAATTCTTACGTCTCCTACAACCGGTGGAGTAACTGCCAGTTTTGGTATGTTGGGAGATGTTATTATTGCTGAACCCAATGCCTACATTGCTTTTGCGGGTAAAAGAGTAATTGAACAAACATTGAATAAAACAGTACCTGACGGTTCACAAGCGGCTGAGTATTCATTCCATAAGGGCTTATTCGATCCAATCGTACCGCGTAATCTTTTAAAAGGTGTTCTGAGTGAGTTATTTCAGCTCCATGGTTTCTTCCCTTTGAATAAAAATTCAAAAAAAAATATCGAAATAAAATGAAAATAAATATAGAATAGAAGCAGTTTCTATGTCTACCAAGAACTCCCATTATTTACTAGGAATCGTTTTTTGTTGGATTGAATTAGTTTAGTTAGAGTCACGAATATAATAAACTTTTTAATAAAAAACTTTTCGTTTTATTAGAAAGATGAATAGGTACACTTCATTTAGTTCTCATTCCTTGCACTTATTAACTTCTTAATATTTATAATATATTATTTATAATAGATATACTTATCATAACATATCTTTATAATTTATATATAATAGGTACAAATATTAAATCGAGGTACCCATTCTATGACAGATCTTAACTTACCCTCTATTTTTGTCCCTTTAGTGGGTCTAGTATTTCCGGCGATTGCAATGGCTTCTTTATTTCTTCATGTCCAAAAAAATAAGATTGTCTAGATCTGATGGTACCAAATTTCATCAATTTATTTCAACGCTGAATCATAATAGAGATATTTATTTGGTACCGAAATTTGTTTAGTGTAATATGGTACGATATGTGACTTTTTCCGAACACAAATGACGGAACTGTTATGTATGTGAATGCATGATATCTGCATAAGTGCAGTTATATGCGGGCATATCTGGTTAAAAAGGCTCGGCGAATATTTTTATAATAGAAAGTCAATGTATCTAACCAATTACTCCTAATGATTCATATCAGAATAGTGCTAGTTGATGAAAGTTACTTCGGCATTAAGAAGAAAAGTAAAGTCAAATTTTTTTCTCAATTTCAATCGAATGCAACGGGATCTAGTATAGTATGAATTGGCGATCAGAACATATATGGATAGAACTTATAACAGGGTCTCGAAAAGCAAGTAATTTTTGCTGGGCCTGTATTCTTTTTTTAGGTTCATTAGGATTCTTAGTAGTTGGAACTTCCAGTTATTTTGGTAGGAATCTGATACCCGGATTTCCATCTCAGCAAATCATTTTTTTTCCACAAGGGATCGTGATGTCTTTCTATGGGATCGCGGGTCTATTCATTAGTTCCTATTTGTGGTGCGCAATTTCGTGGAATGTCGGTAGTGGTTATGACCGATTTGATAGAAAAGAAGGAGTAATGTGTATTTTTCGTTGGGGATTCCCCGGAATAAATCGTCGCATCTTCCTTCGCTTCTTTATGAAAGATATCCAATCAATCAGAATGGAGGTTAAAAAAGGTCTTTTTCCTCGTCGTATTCTTTATATGGAAATCAGAGGACAAGGAACCATTCCCTTGACTCGTACTGATGAGAATTTGACTCCACGAGAAATTGAGCAAAAAGCGGCGGAATTGGCCTATTTCTTGCGCGTACCAATTGAAGTATTTTGAAATGAACCGGGCGAAGAATGAATGTTTTCTCCACATAATGGAAGGTGCTAATTTCCTTTTTAATACAATTGAAGTTTTCTCAGAATGCTCATTCGAGCAAAACATATTAGATTCTGTTTCCTCGTTTCGTTGGTACAACAACTCCTTAGAAAAAAACAAAAGTAGGAGAACATATATGGAACAAGTATAATAAATATAATAAATAATAAGAAGAAATTTTTTTTCTATACCAAAACCGTTTTGTATGCGTATAGGGCCCAACTCAATTCTTTTATACTAGTAATAAATAAGTCTAATCTAAGTATAAATTCATCAAATATTCGAATATATATTTCGTAATACAGAATTCATCTTTTATATATATACTTACATATATATATATTATTTTAATTTTTTTATATTTTATTCCATTTCCATAAATTGGATTTTTTCATCCAAAAAGGGACCTTTATTCTATTTCTATATTCCATTCCTTCCAGACCTAAGGACTAAATTATTATATAAAAATAGGAATAGAATAGATCCATAGGTTCGATACCTTGTTATACAACTCGTACTTTAGAGAAATATCAGATCAGATAAAGTTGACAAATAAAGCAGTTCATTACCAATTCACAGATAAAAAAATGAAAAAAAAAGAAAGCATTGACTTCCCTCCCATATCTTGCATCTATAGTATTTTTGCCCTGGTGGGTCTCTCTCTCATTTCAAAAAAGTCTGGAACCTTGGATTATTAATTGGTGGAATACTAGACAATCTGAAACTTTTTTGAATGATATTCAAGAGAAAAATGTTCTAGAAAAATTCCTAGAATTAGAAGAACTCTTCTTGTTGGACGAAATGATAAAAGAATACCCGGAGACACATATACAAAAGTTTCATATAGGAATACACAAGGAAACGATACAATTGGTCAAAACACACAATGAATATCATCTCCATATTATTTTGCATTTTTCGACAAATATAATCTCTTTCTCTATTCTAAGTGGTTATTTTATTTTGGGTAATGAAAAGCTTGTCATTCTTAATTCTTGGGTTCAGGAATTCTTCTATAACTTAAGTGACACAATAAAAGCTTTTTCGATTCTTTTAGTTACTGATTTATGGATCGGGTTTCACTCGACCCACGGTTGGGAACTTATGATTGGTTCGATCTACAATGATTTTGGATTGGCTCATAACGATCAAATTATATCTGGTCTTGTTTCCACTTTTCCAGTTATTCTAGATACAATTGTGAAATATTGGATCTTCCGTTTTTTAAATCGTGTATCTCCTTCGCTCGTAGTCATTTATCATTCAATGAATGAATGAATAACTTTTTTGATCTCCTGATATCAATCAAAATTTTTCTTCGCGTATAAAGAAAGCATTTTACTTATTTTCTTTATACTTCTACCTCTTTAAGGTATTCGTCTTATTTTAGTAGAATTATTTCGGTACAATGGCAAACTCGCAGATAGGGAACTATACTAGCCACCTATCTAATTTATTGTAGAAATTCCAGGATCAATGATTGGATCATGCAAAATAGAAATACTTTTTCTTGGGTAAAGGAACAGATGACTCGATCTATTTCTGTATCGATCATGATATATGTAATAACTCGAGCATCTATTTCAAATGCGTATCCCATTTTTGCGCAGCAAGGTTATGAAAATCCACGAGAAGCAACAGGGCGAATTGTATGCGCCAATTGCCATTTAGCTAATAAGCCTGTGGATATTGAAGTTCCGCAAGCTGTACTTCCTGATACTGTATTTGAAGCAGTTGTTCGAATTCCTTATGATAAGCAACTGAAACAAGTTCTTGGTAATGGTAAAAAGGGGGCTTTGAATGTAGGGGCTGTTCTTATTTTACCTGAGGGATTCGAATTAGCCCCTCCCGATCGGATTTCTCCCGAGGTGAAAGAAAAGATAGGAAAGCTGTCTTTTCAGAATTATCGTCCCAATAAAAGAAATATTCTTGTGATAGGCCCTGTTCCGGGTCAGAAATATAGTGAAATCGTCTTTCCCATTCTTTCCCCCGACCCTGCTACGAAAAAAGACGTTAACTTCTTAAAATATCCCATATATGTAGGAGGGAACCGGGGAAGGGGTCAGATTTATCCTGATGGTAGCAAGAGTAACAATACGGTCTATAATACTACATCCGCAGGTATAGTAAGCAAAATAGTACGTAAAGAAAAAGGAGGATATGAAATAACCATAGTCGATGCATCGGATGGACACCAAGTGGTTGATATTATACCTCCAGGACCAGAACTTCTTGTTTCAGAGGGTGAATCCATCAAGCTTGATCAACCATTAACAAGCAATCCTAATGTAGGGGGGTTTGGTCAGGGAGATGCAGAAATAGTGCTTCAAGATCCATTACGCGTCCAAGGCCTTTTGTTCTTCTTCGCATCTGTTATTTTGGCACAAATTTTTTTGGTTCTTAAAAAGAAACAGTTTGAAAAGGTTCAATTATACGAAATGAATTTCTAGATCCGGAGATTCTTTACCATCAAGTTGGTAAAAAGTGTGGAATTCTTGTAAATCAATACTATTAAATATATATGATCAAAAAATTCTACCCTCCGCTTGCTTTGTTTATACTGCTTTTTCGGGATGTATGGAATTCATTACTTCTATCCCATTCCTGACACTAGACAATAGGCATATAAAAACAAAGAAAGAGAATAACAAGGGCGGGATAAATGAAAGTAACAGATACTTCTAGGAGGGATTATAAGTCTTCCTAATCTTCCATTCGACACAAGAAAAAGGACTTTATACCCTTTCTTGTGTCGTTTTGTATCGAAATAATAATGATTTTTATCTTGTTCGTTAAAGATTACTATTTCTTCTTTTCCGGGTCTATAGAAATTCCTTCGAAATTCCCTTGTTTAGATTCATAAGAAGTAGTAGACAAAAAAAGGGTTAGGGAGGGGGATAATTCATTGAGCAAATGAAACTTCTTCTATTATTTATTTGATTTTTTTAATTAATTTCAACTTAATAACTATAACTTATTTAATAAAGGAAAAATTCTTCAAACAAAAAAATTGTGACTTTGTCTCTTTTGGTTGAGATTAAATTCGATTTTTACGCATATCAAAATTCTTATTTATTTATTTTTTTTTTCATCACAATAATCAAAATATTCTATTCGTAGAAATGAAAAAAAAAAAAAAAAAGGACCCTTTTCTCTAATTTTTCAAACCACTCTATTCCTTCTTTTGATGTTTTTGAACAACGGAATCGAATCCATTTCTATTGATTTATGGGCTCTGTCGTTCCTCCATAATATTAACTTTACGAAGCAACAAGAAAGAAGGAATTAATCGATTTTCTGGAGAATCCAATATTATATATATGGAATAGATCAAAGCCTCGCCTTGCTCTAAGAAAAAGAGAGTAAGAACTCAGCGGTAAGATACCGCTGAGTTCTTACTTTTTCAGGTCTACAGTCTGGTTCATCTGATTACTATAGAGATGAACCCAACCCAGAATATGAACCGTAAAAGAAAATACCTATTAAACCGATCACAGGAATACCAGTTACAGTACCTATCAGCCAAAGAGGAATCCTTCCAGTAGTATCGGCCATTTCCCCCACTTTCCTCCACATTTCATCAAGTGGTCGTGCTATAGACAAAAACAGTCATGGATAATTATGAGGATGATATCCTTCCGAATGGGATAAGAGAATTCCTACTACTCTATTTCTTCCTTTCAATTGAAGAAATAATTGGAAAATAAAACAGCAAGTACAAAAATGAGTAATAAACCCCAGTATAGACTGGTACGATTCAATTCAACATTTTGTTCATTCGGGTTTGATTGTGTCATAGTTCTATAATTCGAATTAGGTTTATCGTTGGATGAACTGCATTGCTGATATTGATCCCAAAAAAGAAACGGTAGGTACAGCTAGTCCATGAACAGCTAACCATCGCACTGTAAAAATCGGATAGGTTCGATCTATGGTCATTGGTGGCCTCCTAAAAGGATCTACTAAATTCATCGAGTTGTTCCAAAGAATCAAAACGGCCGGTTATTAATGGAATCCCCTGTCGGCTCTCTGTGAAATACTCGTTTGGCCGAGGACTTCCGAATACATCGTAAGCTAAACCTGTACTGACGAATAACCAACCCGCAATGAATAGGGAAGGTATAGTAATGCTATGAATGACCCAGTATCGAATACTGGTAATAATATCAGCAAAAGAACGTTCTCCCGTGCTTCCAGACATGCTGAGCTCCAAAAATTCTTGTACATTCAAAAAAGGGAATCGATTCTGCGAAAGATGGGATCAGTAAATGGAAAACCACTGATATTTCATCTTTGTGAGATCGTCAATTTTGTACCAAAGGTGTATTTAGAGTATACCGAATCAGTATAGCTATCCTTCCTCTGGCGCAGCAACGCAGTCTCGATCAGTATCGAATGAAATACTACATAATTTCTTTCTTCTTTTTTATTCCTTGTCTATGCATAATTGTATGTTATTCAATAGATTAATAGAAAATTCTTAAAATTCCTTTTTCCATAAAATTCTTTATAAGGTTTCCGACTTCGTAATAGAAAGTAAAGATCTTGGGAAAGTGTGAATCAATGGGTTCTAATAATTGCTGAAAGTATAGTATTATCTTCACATAATTCAATTATATAGAAAATATATAAACCCTTTTTTTTAGTTCAAATTTTTTTGTTTGAATACTTTCATTTATTTCAAGTAATTGATTGGTCGTACAAAAAATATACTATAATAAATAAAGCAGATAGTATTTTCTGAAAGAAAGAGAACGTAGTTGCAACAATCAAATCAATTATTGGCAATGCAACCGTTTTTACATTAGATCCAAAACAAAGGTTCTTTCTTGAACGAACTACAAGATGGAACTCCTTGATATAGAAAAACAAAATAGAATCTAAAAGGAAAAAAGGGAAGTTGCTCTTTTTCGAATCGAGTTAGACCCGAAATCAAAAATGAAAATAAAGGTTTTTTTCGATGGATCGTGGGACACTTTATTCTTCTGATTTGAGATATTATGGGCAATTAACCAACCTATTACTGTACTGAACTAATGAATCAAGAACTTTCAATTAGAACTAAACTAATTCTCTCAATTGGTTTTTTCTTTTCTTACTGTCGTATCTGAAAAAATGGAAACTTAGGTAAATGCTTTATTAACATATGTAGCAAAAGAAGATATCTAATTTAGCTCTTTCATGCCTACTATAACTAGTTATTTCGGTTTTCTATTGGCTGCTTCAACTATAACCCCAGCTCTATTAATTGGTTTGAACAAGATACGACTTATTTGAAATGAATTGAATAAACAAATTCATAAAATAAAAAATAAAAATAAATATTTCTCTTTCAGGTATTTTTGGTCTCCTTCTCGTATAAATTGTTAATTCTTGGTCATTGAGATTCGCGGATTTTTCAGATTAATATTTAGAGATAGATCTTACCTTTCTTTTTATCTCCCCAAACAAATCGAAATGATTGAAGTTTTTCTATTTGGAATTGTCTTAGGTCTAATTCCTATTACTTTAGCAGGATTATTTGTAACCGCATATTTACAATACAGACGCGGCGATCAGTTGGACCTTTGATTGAATAACTTTTTTTTGATTGACCTCCTCCTTGTAGGGGGTCAAATTCAAGTTGCAATTCAACTGTGTTTTGGTAAGTTTTTTTATTGTGATTCGAAATAACATAAAAAGAATCACGCTCTGTAGGATTTGAACCTACGACATCGGGTTTTGGAGACCCGCGTTCTACCGAACTGAACTAAGAGCGCTTTCTTATGCCAGGAGATACGATTTGAAAGAATCGGATTTTTCGTTTTTGCATCTATTGATATACAAAAATGAAAGATTATGGCCGATTTTTTTTAATTGATCTCACTCAATTAATCCCTCGTTACTGCCCATAGGAGAAGTAATAGGTAGGGATGACAGGATTTGAACCCGTGACATTTTGTACCCAAAACAAACGCGCTACCAAGCTGCGCTACATCCCTTTAAAAAATTGTTGTACAGTGTCATTGTACAAAATCCATGTCTTGTTTTCCATATCCTTATTTTCTCCTCTATCCATATAGAATTTTCTTGTCATTTCTTCTTTTTAGTTTCATATAATAAAAGAATTATATACATCTGAAACCTAACGTATAAAAAAAAAGAATGAATATTTATCGGTAATGCTTAGGAGGAAGGGGGACCCTTTTCAGGAACAGGGATAAGAAAATCTCATCTACTGTTCATTGTACATATCCCTTTTTGTTAGGAATTCCGTACAAAAAAAAAAAGACAAATGATCTTGAACTACAGCATCTGGCCATATATGTATTACAATTAAAGAAGGAGGATTTTCAATGCAAGATATAAAAACATATCTTTCCACAGCACCTGTGTTAACTACTCTATGGTTTGGGTCTTTAGCGGGTTTATTGATAGAAATTAATCGTTTATTCCCAGATGCCTT
>JAOBAK010000059.1:24638-35497 GCA_025212335.1 Chlorophytum comosum
TGAACTTGCCTAGATATGCATCACACTTGAGGATTTCTTTCGTAAAGATACCAGAGTGTGGTATGCTTGGGTCTCTCAAGGGAGCTTCAAAATATGAAGAAGATGACCGACAACTCATGATTGATTCAGCCCTGAATGAGTACTTCAAAGTTGATAGGTTCTTGGCTAGAGGCGATATTTTCTGTATTCACATAGATTGGAATTGCGGATCAGAGCTGTGTGCTGCTTGCAGTCATGGCTGTGTGAAGAGGGCTTCAACTAATATAATCTACTTCAAGGTACATTACCATCGAGTCCTATCATGTTAAGAGCTTTTGGGAATGTTAATGGTTCGGCAGATCTTAAACATGATAACAAAATTTTCCCAGGTTGTGGCAATGGAGCCACTGAATGAACCTATTCTTCGTGTGAACTGTGATCAGACAGCTCTTGTTCTTGGAGGAAGTGTTGCTTCTGCTCTTCCTCCTGATCTGTTTGTCAATAG
Source organism: Chlorophytum comosum (assembly GCA_025212335.1). Lineage (NCBI taxonomy): Eukaryota > Viridiplantae > Streptophyta > Magnoliopsida > Asparagales > Asparagaceae > Chlorophytum > Chlorophytum comosum. Next base: position 25,123 of record JAOBAK010000059.1, read on the forward strand.
CTCAAAAGAGATGATGCCCTTACACGCTGATACAGTGGAAATGTTAGCATCTATTCTTGCCCCTACAATATGCCCCTCAGCCCTATCATCAAAGTTCCGAGTATCTGTGTTCTTATATGGTCCATCAGGTACATTTACTACTTAATTTTATGTTTTTAGAAACTAACTTTAGTGGATGCTTCTTCTTATTGTTGACAGCATGACACCATTGCAGGATGTGGGAAACGAACTGTTGTAAGATATGTTGCTAACCGCTTAGGCCTCCATATCGTTGAAATTAATTGTCATGACCTTATGTCATCATCGGAGAAGAAAGCATCAGCTGCACTCACAAATACCTTCAAAACAGCTCATAAGTAAGACATGTATTTTTGTGTTACTTGAAAAATGAATGCTTCTTGTTTGTCATTTACTCATAGTGCTATTCCATAATTTATGATGCTATTAGGCATTGCATTTTTCCCTTTCATGCAATTGAATGTTTTGCATGATATATTACTTTTCTATCCAAGATATCAACATTCTGTTGTTGGATGTTGAATTATATACCAAAGGGTAATATTTCTAGTGCTTTGTTAGTTGAGCATCCTCAAGAATCGACTGGCGCTTTTGTTATTAGAGTAAATGTAAGAATACAAGAATGAATTTGTTACTTGAATATCTTCATGAATTGATAAAAATCTTTTGATGGCTGTGTCTGGCCACTTTATTTCTAGAGCAGTATGGCTCATGAATTCATTGTTTGCTTCTGATGTTTGAGTTTCACGCTTTTGTTAGTTGAGTAAATATAAGAATTTCCATCCGTTCACATTTTATTAGCAATAAGAGAACGTATGGCTATATAGAATTTCCATCCGTTCAGCTTTTATTAGCAATAAGTGAACATATGACAACATCAGTAAAAGGGATGGTCAACCATAGAATATAATATCTCCATGCAAATGAAAGAAACATCTTCCCATGGAAATTTCAAAACCATTAGACTACACAGAATCTGGTCACCTATTAATCGCTTGTTTTTGTACTACAGTAACAACTACTTTTCTTGATGTTACTTGAACTTTTTTTTTATGGGATCAAGTAACAATCTGCTATAATTGTTTTCATTACATTAAGATATAGGCTGCTGAACTTACGGAATACATAAGCCTAAATTACTGTAAGTTCTTTTTTCTTGTTTGCAGAGTGAGTTTTATTGGATAATTGAGATGGTTTTAAATAGGGGTTGTGTGGGGATGCATCTTTTTTACCATTTCTTTATTAAGGCGTCGGAATGCAGCAATTACTACTATACAAATACTGAGATTGCTGCCAGGTTGATACATAGAACATAAGAAACATCCGAAAGTTACATCATTTCCTTGATGATTATGGATAGCCATACGTATAAATATGCATATGGACAAGCACCGGTTGATCAGGGCAATAGTTCATCTAAATGCTTGTATTTTTGTGGAAAAGGTTGTTGCCATCGCCATGTCGTAGATGGTTATAATAACTGTTTTCATGTTCACATAATTAAAGTGGAAACTTAAGTTGATCACTATCTATGCTGCTAAACATGTCTACTACTACCTCCTAAAGTATGTTGCGTGGCCTCATTATGTGGTGATTTGAGGTTTTTATGTCAAGGAGGTCTTTATTATAAATGCAGAACTATATCATATTGTGAAGGTTACTTAAATGCTGTAAATATCAGCTAGGTTGCTTCATATCATATTTCTTAACAAAATTAAATCTTTCCAAGAATTTATATTGTTTTTGGGTTGTGATGGTCTTCAAAAAGGTCACCATGATCTTGGCTTGTTGATACAATTTATCTATTTGGCAAATCAGAGTGGTCTTACGTTGCAATAGTCTGAGGTCACCAAGTTGGATCAACTCATGGTGGTTTGGGCAAAAAATATAATTGATCAAGATGATTTACAAGGCTTGATTATCTTGTAAAGAAGGGAACATGGGACAAATTTGTTCACGCACATACATGTAAACATATTATTATATCTAGTTATTTATTTGTACAAAACCGTAAAGAGCACTGGAACCATGTGGATCAAGGATAGGTTAACCGTTTACTTTAATAATAATAATTATTATTTTTATAAGGGTGACTACTCAAGCACAAAGAATCAAGCTTTATGGTTGATTGTTGATTTCAACATTATTGTGGTCTAAACGGGCTGATTTGAGGTTGTTGTAAATCAACTTATCCAATGATGTGATCATCAAGGGTATCACCTAAATGGGGTGATCTAATCACCATGTTACCAAACACTAATTTATGATCTTCCATGAAGACTCCAGTTTGCCCCTAGTATCCTTGTGTCGTTGTGCACCAACCTAGCATCCTTATCAAATATTGGTGCTGGTACATGGTATAGTTAGTGCTTTGGAGATCACAATTGAAAAAGGTTCACACAAAGGCTAAGATTGATAGGGTATGCTCTGCTTAAGATGACAGTTCTGCCGATATATCGGCTTCTTCATGGCAGTGCAATACTGAAGGGCAGTAGTTTTCCCTAAAAGCTTTTATTTTTAGTACATCCTATGTCGACACACTGTCTTTCCTAGAAGATTTTCTTAGATTTTGTTAGAGAATCCTTACCCAGCTGTGGGATTCACTCGCACCTTCTTGAATGCTGAGATGTTGGTATCTGTGTGATCATATCGATGGCTGCAGTGCAGATGTTTAACTTATTGCTTTCTGTTTTTGTATCCCCAATTTTCAGCATCGATGTAGCAATTGATGATCTCGATCGTCTTTGTTCTAAATGTATATGCTTGCTTATGAAGTATTTCATTTAATGCATTTCCAATAGGTTTTAAGTTTTAATTAGCTTAGTTCTTTGCTAAATTTAATATATCAACAGATATGCACCTTCTATACTTCTACTTCGGAACTTTGACGTGTTCGGGAATTTATCTGCTAATGAAGGTTCACCAGTTGATCAAGCCGGAATTACCTCTGAAGTTGCATCTGTCATAAGAGAGTATACTGAGCCACTCTCTGAAGATGAAGAGTCTTATTCAGGACAAGAAGCAAATAACAGTTTGGTAAGATGTATGCCCATATTCCCTGCATCCTTATTTTTGCATAGTTATGCCTGATAGGAGCACTTGCTTGGGAGTCGGTTAAATTCGGCATCTTATTCTGAAATTCCCCTTGTGCAGTTTCAAGTTGAAGCTGAAAGATTAAGCAGGCATCCGGTATTGCTCATTGCAGCTGCAGATAGTTCTGAAGGTTTACAGCCACCAATAAGACGTTGCTTCAGCCATGAAATTTCTATGGGTCCTTTAACGGAGGCACAAAGAGCTGATTTATTGTCCTGTTCACTTAAAGGTCTTGCAGAGGTATATACTGCGTATTTTCTGAATATTTGAGGTTGAAATTGTCCATATAGTTATGTCATCTTCTGTATGCAGAACGTCAAAGATGACTTGATCAAAGAAATCATTGGACAGACATCAGGTTTTATGCCCAGAGATATACGTGCTTTAGTCGCTGATGCCAGTACCAGTTTTGTACATAGGATCCTGAATGATAAGGATAGAGATGGACCTGCAGAGCATGATGGGAAAAGTAGTACTGAATTTCTGTCAGCAGTGGATGATAAGGAGTCTCTAAAAGATGCCAGCAAGCACCTGCAAAAGGAAGACTTCTCAAAAGCTATGGAACGATCAAAGAAAAGGAATGCTTCTGCATTGGGTACACCAAAAGTGAGTAGCCCTTAGTTAATTGTATGTGTTGAACTTTTCTTTGTGATCTCAGTAGTTTAGAATTCACAGCGATTAATTATTATTCATATTAGTTGTAGTGCTTCATTATGGACAATATTAAGGTGAACTGCTATGCTCTAGGTGCCAAATGTAAAATGGGAAGATGTTGGGGGGCTTGAGGAAGTGAAGAAGTCAATTTTGGATACTGTTCAGGTAATTTATTCATATAAACAATATTATTAAGCCAGTTAGATATTTCACTTTTCTTTATAAAAGAATTTTACTCGTTTTTTATGCAGTATTCTTCATTATTTGGTATATCCGTCAGGTGGATGCCTATTATATAGCAATGACATGAATTTAATTCGATGAAGTAATCTTTATCATCTTTTGATATCCCAATTCTCTTGTTTTCTGTGACAATGCAAGGGAAATTAAAGAAAATACCTCACTGCCTTAATAAATGGCATTGAACATTTGAAGAACTTATTTATATGGTGCAGTTATTCTTTTTAATAAGGGTGAATATGTTGATATAAAGCTCGTTGCAATTATATTTGTTGTAGATTAGGAATATAAAGATATAAGATTTAGTAGCTCACTAAAATTGATTATCAATATCTTGAATGTTCTCAAGAAAAAGTAATGTGTGAATTTGCAAAGGCAGGTTTAAGTTATAGGCCGGTTCCATGTGATTTACACTGATTCATATCCCAATTCTGAGATTTGCTTGAAACATGGTCAAGTAGTAGGATGTGGCCTTATATTACAAACAAAAATTTTGAGCACTTTAATTATTGTGTTTTATGAACTTTGTTTAAACTTTGATTCAGATTATGTCAGCTATCCACAGTTAACATACTTATTATCTATTTTTTTTCTTGGTAATAACTTGATTTATTTGTTGTATTTTTTCTAATCCATTTCCAATGTCACCCAAATGATATCTGTCCAATTTTGATATTATTAGTTCTTGCTGAATCCAATGCAGAATTTGAGATTTCGAACCATGGTTCAGGGTTAACATTTTTGCAAGATACAAGAATACCTTGCATGATGCAAAGGAATGAACTAATGAACTTATAGCGGGAAGATGGTTTGCTTCTTACATTTATCCGTAATCTGGATATGTTGGGTTGTTATAGATTAACTTGTCACATGTTTTCTGAGAAAATGAAAGAGGATTATTGAACCCAAATATCTGTTTATTGTTTTTACATATTTTTGCTCCAGAGTAAGTTGCTGTTGTGTGCATTGTTAGCTCGTTCTTTGTGGAGGACAGGAGTACCCTGGCAATCCATTTATGAAACCTTATTTTCTGTAAGATCATTGGAAATGTTGCAGCATTTGAAGCTTTTAGCCCCTTCCCTAGACTTACAAGGTTACTGGGTGTTAAAAATTATTTAATTCATGTATAATTTCAGTTACTGGGTGTTAAAAATTATTTAATTCTCTTCCATCGGCCATGACAATGAATCAGACCTTATTACACCATTTGTGGTGTGCATTCGTATCCTAATTCATGTAACATTTATGATATGTTTTTTTGCACTCTGTAATTCACCAGTGTCCCATAAGTTGCAGGTAAATTCAAATTTCAAATCTGACTTCATTTTAATACATATTAATCAATTTTCTGTTTGTTGTATTCTTGCAGTTGCCTCTCTTGCACAAGAATTTATTTTCATCTGGTTTACGCAAGAGGTCAGGTGTTCTTCTGTATGGCCCACCAGGAACAGGGAAGGTTAGTTTATGACTACAATTTATGATTTATTGGGTCCAAAGATTAGTTTGAGCTGAACCAATTTCTTCAAAAGAGAACCTTGTAAGTTGATTGAAATTGTTTGCCAAACTCTCAGACGTTGTTGGCAAAAGCTGTTGCAACGGAATGCTCCTTAAATTTTCTGAGTGTAAAGGGACCTGAATTGATTAATATGTATATTGGAGAGTCGGAGAAAAATGTGCGGGATATCTTCCAGAAGGTATGTGTTTCAAGAAAACTGAGAGGTTTCATTCAGTGTACCTTTTCAGTATATTTTATTCGTATGCTTTCATTCTGAAGGCAAGGTCTGCGCGCCCTTGTGTAATTTTCTTTGATGAGCTCGATTCGCTTGCCCCTGCACGAGGAGCTTCTGGGGATTCAGGTGGTGTGATGGACAGAGTTGTGTCTCAGGTGAGTTTTGCTGGGAATTGTAAATACTGGGCATTGTACTTCTTGGCTGCTATCCCATACCTTGGTTTAATTCTCTGCAGATGCTTGCAGAAATTGATGGTCTGAATGACTCCACCCAGGTACTTACTATGTAGCAAATTGGTCTCTCTCCTTGGAGTAAAGTACTAAGTCTGAGACCAATGTTTTAATTTCCCCCATTTCTCCTTTCTTTCCAGGATCTGTTTATTATAGGTGCAAGCAACAGACCTGATCTTATAGATCCAGCACTGCTTCGCCCAGGCCGTTTTGATAAGCTTCTCTATGTAGGTGTAAATACTGATGCTGTTTATAGGGAAAGGTTAGATCTCATTGCAAAACTTCAGTACCTTTTTGGGTTATGGCTTTGTTCATTTTTTTAACTCTTGTTATGCAGGGTCCTTGGAGCACTCACCAGAAAATTCAAACTGCGCGAAAATGTTTCTCTACTCTCAATTGCAAAGAAATGCCCTCCGAATTTTACTGGTGCCGACATGTACGCTTTATGTGCGGATGCTTGGTTTCATGCTGCAAAACGCCAGGTGATCATAATTATTCGTGGTTTCTAGTTGGTTTTGCACAAAAAGCACCTTAAGGTAAAATGAAATACCTGAAGTTGAATAACTTTGATAATAGGTTCACTAAATTTCCCCCCTGTTATTGCTGAACTATGTTTCCAAATTTTCCTCTCAAAGGGCCATTCCTCAGCATTTGTAAAGAACCACTTTCCAGTATATTTTCAGAGAACTACTACTCAATATTCTATTTGACCAGAATTTGATTTCCAGGTGTAATTTAACTTTCTCTTCATTTTCTTTCCTCCCTATTTTCTTCCATTTTCTCCTCAACCAAACACCTCTCTGATCTCTCCATTTTCTCTTCCCTTTCTCTTCACTCCATTTTCTTTCCTCATTTTCTCTCCCCATCCTAACAATTCAGAAATGCCATATGAGAAGAATATTTCTTTTTGATTGATATGCTGGATGGTGACTTGAGATTTCTGGATTCATGACCTAGGCGGTCCTTACTTGAATTGGTTGATGAGCTAACGCCCATCCTAAGAAAAATTTTCACCTCATGCCTAGTGATACTCGTGGCTAGGAAAATATATTCTGAATATTATTTGGTGGATCCTGTAGTAGGTAGAATTAGCAAAGAAATTAGCTCCTGTGAGTGATTTTCGTATTTGATGCACTGTTTCTGACTATACTATAATTGGCTCTCTTTTGCTCTAGGTTTCTCACAATCATAAAGAGAGTTCAAGTGATGAAGGACCAGACACTGTTGTAGTTGCAATTGATGATTTTATCAAGGTGCATAACTCACCACTTCCTTCTGTTAGCTATGACAATTTATTTTTTCGTAGAGTTGTAAAAAAATCACCATGATATATTAGTTGATGATGACACCATTAATTCCGTTGCTGCTTGCACATATTTACATTTTGGTCGATCTGACAGGTCCTGGGAGAGCTATCACCGTCTCTTTCACTGGCTGAACTAAGGAAATATGAGCAATTACGGGATCAGTTTGAGGGAACTCGAAAATGAAGAATTCAGCAACCAGACATATTCTCATGTTTACATCTAAATGGGTATCATCTACCATCTTATTTCTGAAAATTAGACTTTTACAGTCTTTCATCTCTTCCATTTCGTACTTCCATATCGGAGTTATGCTGCTGCTGTTAATTGCATTTATGTTGTTTGTAGCTTAGGATTGATTTTATCCTTTCTGTTTAACTTTCTTTTTGTCCAAACTCAGGAACTTCGGATCTCATAGGTTTCTTTTCATTTTCATGTTTGTTTTCCTATATTTAATTGTTGTCTTAATTGGATCTTTCAGGCATGGTCAGTTCAACTAGGTTGGAGCATCAACATCCTGAGCTCTGAGCCACAAGATACTATAAGTTACAGTGACAATATCCATGCTTCTCATAGCCCATGCTATGTACAATTTCTAAAAAGTATTTACGGCTTTTGGTACTGTCCATCGGTTTGTATCAGTTTTACCTCTTCCTGACATGAGGTGGAGGAACAGCAACACCTCATCAAGAGCGCCACGGATCCTTGTGTCAAAGAATTGTTCCCTTATCAATCAATATTTCTTGTAATTTATAAGTGTGATTAATGCAAGTGGCAGATTTAGGTAAATTTTTTGTAAGTGCGATCTATATAAGGAGCAGTTTCAATTCTTCAAAGTGGAGTAGATCAGCTAAATTTTTGTGTTCCCTTGCTGAGTTAAAAGGAACAAATTGGATATGCTAAAAAGAGCTGAACACCTTCTCTTAGAAAAATCACTGGCGGCCTATGCAGCCATGCGCGCTGAACTGGAGGATGCACTCGATTGCGAGAAGCATGCTGTAAAGAAAAGGAGGCTCTTAGAGAGGGCACTGGCGATCTCTGCGGGCATACACTTTAAACTGGAAAAGAAAAAACAGGAAAGAGAACAAGACTAGACAAAGAAGGTGTTGCAATAGCTGAGGCTGTCACTCTACAGGTTGTCAATGTCTTTTTAAGTGCTACAATGTTTCTTTTAGAGTGCGCAATATGCCGAGCTCTATAATTGGAAAACATGTGCAGAATGTTGAACTGCTGCCACATTTAGCAGAGAATGTGTTTCTAATTTTCTATTCTATGTATTTTAGAGTAATCGTTCTTTTAACCCTGTGGGAATTATTTCTCTGCAACCAAGGGTTAAGTAACTGTTTATAGAACGACTTGTCAAATTTTCTGTCTAGAGATGAGCATCATAGTTGATGTATATTTAGGATGTTTCACTCGCACAACTTGATTACAAGAAAAGTACGCGATTAATGGACAACATATCTACTAAATTTGATATTGATCCAAATGTTATGTTCTTTGAAGACTGATGAAACAAGTTACCAAACTTATAGGCCTTCTACCAACATTTTCTCAAATTCACACCTGTATTTAAATTGTCATTCTTACTTGTCCATACAAGAATATATGTGCGATGCAATGTTTCCAGGTGAAGCTCAAGTGTACTGGTGATACATATCTTCAATCAGCTATCATTTTTTGAGCTTCTCTGAAGATGTCGGCACCCTGAAGAAAAAGATTTGCAGTGAAAGTAACTTCAATGAGAAAATGAATATTAAGCTAGGCACAGAACTTTGGTAAAGATAATCCCAATATGTATTATATAAACGATGATTTAGTATATTTTGGGGGACACTTAACATCGCATAGCAAAGGTGACATGCAATCAAATATACAATGCATCTGGCTCTTACAAATTAATTACTTATTTAGAACATTCATTGTAATACATTCTACTTGAGATCGCAACATGTTGTTTAAACAGACCGAACAGCTCAGTAATACATTAACCAAGGTTTTATTTCACCCAAATTGAAGCTTCCGATAAAGGAAACGACGGCTTCAGTGGTCTGGAACAGCTACGGCTGATAAGTTCTCCATTTTGATCTTCTGCAGCTTCGGGACAATTTCTTCCATCGAAGGTCTTTCTTGAGGTGAGGCACTTGAACAGATTATGCCCAACTCAGCGACTGAAGTCAGACAAGCATGCATGTACATTAAACTATTTCCAGACACCTCTTTCAAGAGATTGCAGTCTACAGTTTCCAACAGGTTGCCAGAACGTGCCTCAGAAACCCATTGTCTAAGGTTTGATCCAGTGGCAAACATCGAATCAGTAGGTTTCTTCCGTGTGAATACTTCTAGCAACAATATCTCAAAGCTATAGGCATCTACCTTTCTTGAGACTTCCTGTGAGGCATACTCTATTCCACAGTGCATAGGACAAAAAGAAGAGGACGAAGACAAAATGAAATTAATTGAAAGAGATCAGACTTAAGATGATGGGTAATGGCCAAACTACCGGGAGCCATAAATCCAATAGTTCCTGCCAAGAAAGCTGATGCCAGGGCCATGCTACTGCCAAGATATTATTTCGCAATGCCACAGTCGCTCACATGTGCAGTCATGCCAATATCGAGGAATACATTGCTTGGCTTCACATCGCAATGCAGGACAACATGAGAATGGTGGCGATGAAGGTAATCAAGAGCTGAAGCCACATCAATTGCTATGTTTATCCTTTGGAGTAGGTTCAGGTAGAGCCATCTCTCGAGGATTCCACTGGGCATAAATTGCAGGATAAGTGTGCTGAACTCGAAGATGGAACATGTGCTAATGACTTTAACAACATTTCTATGGTGAAACATGTGAAGGGATTCCATTCAGCTTCAAAACTCCTCGAAGCTCCATCAACTTTCACCTTTAGAACCTAAATTGTAGCTGGCAGCCTGTCAGCTAAAACTCCCTTGTAAATAGATCAAAAGCTTCCCCTTCCCAGAAAGTTTGCATCGTTAAAGTTTTTGGCAGCTTGTGACACGATATTAGTCTGTGGTCACTGGTGGATGGTATGGTTGTACGGGCCGGATTCTTTTTCTTATTCTGGTGCCATTCATACAAGATGCAG
>JAOBAK010000059.1:85226-90226 GCA_025212335.1 Chlorophytum comosum
TTTTTTTGTTCTTGTGCCCCAAGAAATTTCCATGACACACCAGAAAAATTATTTACGCGAATTCATAATTCCTAAGGTTCTAAGGAGAAATTTATTCTTTCTAGTTAATAAATAAAATTTAGTAAGTAATAATAAAAATTAATGGTTTGGGCTGTGTATCAACAGTCAATCCCAGTAGAGGGTTCCGTAGGAACAATTATTTATTTATAAAAAAAATAAGGGGAAAAATGACAAGAAAATATTGGAATATCCATTTGGAAGAGATGATGGAGTTCATTTTGGTCATGGTACCAAGAAATGGAATCCTAGAATGGCCCCTTATATCTCTGCAAAGCGTAAAGGTATTCATATTATAAATCTTACTAGAACTGCTCGTTTTTTATCAGAAGCCTGTGATTTAGTTTTTGATGCAGCAAGTCGAGGAAAAAACTTCTTAATCGTTGGTACCAAAAATAAAGCAGCAGATTTAGTAGCATCAGCTGCAATAAGGGCTCGATGTCATTATGTTAATAGAAAATGGCTCGGTGGTATGTTAACGAATTGGTCCACTACGGAAACGGGACTTCATAAGTTCAGAGACTTAAGAGCAGAACCAAAAATGGGGAAACTCAACCGTCTCCCTAAAAGAGATGCAGCAATGTTGAAGAGAAAATTATCTACTTTGCAAACATATTTGGGTGGGATCAAATACATGACGAGGTTGCCTGATATTGTAATCATCGTCGATCAGCAAGAAGAATATACGGCTCTTCGAGAATGTGTCATTTTGGGAATTCCGACAATTTGTTTAATCGATACCAATTGTGACCCAGATCTCACAGATATTTCGATTCCAGCCAATGATGATGCTATAGCTTCAATCCGGTTGATTCTTAATAAATTAGTATCCGCAATTTGTGAGGGTCGTTCTAGCTATATAAGAAGTCGTTGATTATGTTATGATTAAGAATAATAAGATTTGTTAATCATTTTTATTTATTTTATTGGATCGGTTACTATTCTTGTCTTGAATTTTGAAAAAGAGATAAAATGGAATATTGATATTATATTATGTGATTTCTTGGTATCCTAAATATATGATTAATCTAAATATATGATTAATGATGAAAGTGGATGAGTTGAGAAAGAGATGGTTGAATCAAAATAATTCTTTTTTAAAAGTTCGATTTCTGCCAGAGGACAATATGAATGTTATACCATGTTCCGTTAAAACACTCAAAGGGTTATACGATATATCAGGTGTAGAAGTAGGCCAACATTTATATTGGCAAATAGGAGGTTTACAAATTCATGCCCAAGTACTTATCACTTCTTGGGTCGTAATTGCTATCTTATTAGGTTCAGTCATCCTAGCTGTTCGGAATCCACAAACCATTCCAACCGACGGTCAGAATTTCTTCGAATATGTCCTTGAATTTATTCGAGACTTGAGCAAAACTCAGATTGGAGAAGAATATGGTCCTTGGGTTCCCTTTATTGGAACTATGTTCCTATTTATTTTTGTTTCTAATTGGTCAGGTGCTCTTTTACCTTGGAAAATCATACAATTACCTCATGGGGAGTTAGCCGCTCCTACGAATGATATAAATACTACTGTTGCTTTAGCTTTACTCACGTCAGTGGCATATTTTTATGCGGGTCTTACCAAAAAAGGATTGGGCTATTTCGGAAAATACATTCAACCAACTCCAATCCTTTTACCAATTAACATCCTAGAAGATTTCACAAAACCTTTATCTCTTAGTTTTCGACTTTTCGGGAATATATTGGCTGATGAATTAGTAGTTGTTGTTCTTGTTTCTTTAGTACCTTTAGTAGTTCCTATACCTGTCATGTTTCTTGGATTATTTACAAGCGGTATTCAAGCTCTTATTTTTGCAACTTTAGCTGCGGCTTATATAGGGGAATCCATGGAGGGTCATCATTGATTAGTTAGTCTTTTTTTTCTTATCCCAATTGAGGCAATACATGGTTCAAGATAATCTACTTGGTTCTTAGTTGAGGAACATAATAGATAGAAATACATATGTATATACAATTAGAGTTGTAAGATGATATTACGAAATGGTGGATGGGTTAGGTTAGGGGTGTCATACTAAATATATGGAATGCCGATAAGCCCAGCCAAAGCCCCTATATATCTTTCAAAGAATTATTCTAGAATCCGATTCAATATAAAATGCGCGCGGTTTACGTTATGAAAGAAACGAATGTATATGTGATATTAGATATATACTAGTTATATGGGGATTATCCCTAATCTATATTATTATTATTATTTTTCGAAGTTTTAGTTACTTTGACTCGATAGATTTTAGTGATCAAATAAATAATAATTCATTGGTTGATTGTATCATTAACCATTTTTTTTGGTGTGAGGAACCTATCATCATGAATCCACTGATTTCTGCCGCTTCCGTTATTGCTGCTGGATTGGCCGTAGGGCTTGCTTCTATTGGACCTGGAGTTGGTCAAGGTACTGCTGCAGGCCAAGCCGTAGAAGGTATTGCGAGACAACCAGAAGCAGAAGGAAAAATACGAGGTACTTTATTGCTTAGTCTAGCTTTTATGGAAGCTTTAACAATTTATGGACTAGTTGTGGCGTTAGCTCTTTTATTTGCAAATCCTTTTGTTTAACCTCGAATGAAAATGTAAAAAAGTGCATAATGTACTTTTTTCTTATTTTATTAACTCGTTACCCTTTGTTTTTGTAAATTATATCAATACTTTACTCCTACAATTATGTATTTGTTGCAACAATACCTCGGGAAGGACTGATTTGAGAATAAGGAATTAGTGAATTCGCTCGCTTTCTTCCTTCCCGTTCTTAGTTTAATACAATGGAATTTTGACTTTTCTTTTAAGAATTGAACAAAGGGGATATTTTGCAATTGACACGAGACCTTAGTACCTAACTTAATAAGTATCTTATCGGAAACTTCAAAAAGAAAAAAAAAAAAAGAAATCGATCAAAAAAGGGCGAGCCGAGCGATACAAAAAGAACTCTGTTCTTTATTAGTCCTATCTATAAGAGGAGAGCGTATGAAAAATGTAACCGATCTTTTCGTTTCCTTAGGCCACTGGCCATCCGCCGGGAGTTTCACGTTTAATACCGATATTTTAGCAACAAATCCAATAAATCTAGGTGTAGTGCTTGGTGTATTGATTTATTTTGGAAAGGGAGTGTGTGCGAGTTGTATATTTCAAGAATAGGTTGGATCCAACCGGCTGCATTTTTTTTTATGTTATTTTTCTATTCTATTTTTATAGAATGGAATCAGAAAAAAAGTGCATAATCTCAACGAATTCCTTCTGAGTAAATCCATAAATCATATGTAAGAACCATAGCATTTCGTTATTCATTGGTAAGTAAACTTTGATTCTCTATCAACCAATAATGTGAGACCGTTAACATGGTTAAAGCTAAACTGTTTGAAGTCCGGGCACAACACGGTACTCTTTCTACCACTACGTTAGTACCGAAATGGTTTAAAAAAGAATAGTTGGTAATTTTTTCGATATAGAACACTCATATCGATAAAATGATTTGAACCATTTACTAGAATAAAGAAAAGGCATCTTGTCCTTTATTATCCAATGCCGAATCGACGACCTATGTATAAAAAAGAGGAATTTTTGGATTTGAATAAAAAATAAAATGAAAATTGAAAATATATAAATTTTCAAAAAGAACAAATAAAAAAAAAAACAACTTTGCTGACAATTATAGATTTTTTGTCTGGTCGGAAGAGTCCTCCTAATATTCTGGTCTTGTATTGGTTTTGATATGTTTGAATACAAACAGAAATAGAGAGGATAGGCTCATTACATAAAAAAAGATATGGCAATGCCCGTAAAATAAAAAATTGAGCGTGAGAGCCAAACGAATCGAAAGATTCATGTTTGGTTCGGGAAGAGATCATGGATATTGTGAAATTAATGGTAAGATAATCTACTTTCATTAAATGATTTATTAGATAATCGAAAACAGAAGATTTTGAGTACTATTCGAAATTCGGAAGAATTACGTAGAGGGGCCATTGAACAGCTTGAACGAGCCCGGGCTCATTTAAGGAAAGTGGAAATAAAAGCAGATGAGTATCGAATGAATGGATACTCTGAGATAGAACGAGAAAAAGCCAATTTAATTAATGCTACTTCTGATAGTTTGGAACAATTAGAAAATTACAAAAATGAAACCCTTCATTTTGAACAACAAAGAGCGATTAATCAGGTCCGACAACAAGTTTTCCAACAAGCCTTACAGGGGGCTCTAGGAACTCTGAATAGTTGTTTGAATAGTGAGTTACATTTCCGTACCATCAATGCTAATATTGGAATCCTCAGGGCCATGGAAGAAATAACTGATTAGCCCTTCTACTTTTAAGTTTATAGTTTAGGCATTATTTTTTCCTTTGTTTCCGAAAAAAAAAAGAGACACTAATGGTAACTCTTCGAGCTGACGAAATTAGTAATATTATTCGTGAACGTATTGAACAATATAATAGAGAAGTAAAGGTTGTAAATACCGGTACCGTACTTCAAGTGGGCGACGGCATTGCTCGTATTCACGGTCTTGATGAAGTAATGGCAGGTGAATTAGTAGAATTTGAAGAGGGTACAATAGGCATTGCTCTCAATTTGGAATCAAATAATGTTGGCGTTGTATTAATGGGCGATGGTTTGATGATACAAGAGGGAAGTTCTGTAAAAGCAACAGGAAGAATTGCTCAGATACCCGTGAGCGAGGCTTATTTGGGTCGTGTTATAAATGCTCTGGCTAAACCTATTGACGGGAGAGGTGAAATTTCCGCTTCTGAATCTCGGTTAATTGAATCCCCCGCCCCGGGTATTATTTCGAGGCGCTCTGTGTATGAGCCTCTTCAAACAGGACTTATTGCTATTGATTCGATGATCCCTATAGGACGTGGTCAGCGAGAATTAATTATTGGGGACAGACAGACCGGAAAAACAGCAGTAGCCACAGATACTATTCTCAA
>JAOBAK010000059.1:92726-95545 GCA_025212335.1 Chlorophytum comosum
TGTCCCTTTCCATTTAATACTTAAATATAATAATAAAATTAAGTACATTGCAAAAAAAATACTAAAAAAAATATTCTAAAATATTATATTTAATAAGAAATTACACTTCTATATATAGGAATAGAGATGGAAACTATCTTTGTTGTTGCTTCAATAACAAGTATTTTTGATTTGATATCAAATCAAAAATACTTAAATTGTTTGATCTATGAAATGATTCATCAAAACAAAAGAAGCAATGTAATGGCCCGGCCAGTACTTAACCAGGCCGGGAGATGAGCCTTTCTGACAAAATCCAAGAAGTGAAGTTGAAGTAAGTTATTCTTTCTATATCTATTCTATTGGAGATAAGGCACCCCTTTCAAATCATTGTAGATAAACCTTATCCATTTTTGATTTTCATATTTATAATATTAAAATATATATTTTAATATTATAAAAATATTATAAATATATAAAATATATTAAATGAATATTAATATTATAATAATTAATATTATAATAAAAAAATATATTTCTATTATAATTTAGAATGTGTTATTCAATTATCGATATTTTATCCTTATTCATAATCTTATAATAAAAAAAAAAATCATTTTTTTTTTTCAATCTTTTTTACTTCACGTGTCACATAAAAAATTTTCAATTTTGAATTTGGAGAGATGGCTGAGTGGACTAAAGCGGCAGATTGCTAATCCGTTGTACGAGTTATTTGTACCGAGGGTTCGAATCCCTCTCTCTCCGCTCTCTCTGATCACTTCAGACTTTCGAATTTGCAAAAATTTGATTCTTTGATTTTTTCATCATAGGTAAATGTATGGAATACGTAAAAATAAAGTAAAGAAAAACTAAAAATCTTTTTTTATTCCTCACGTCCAGGATTACGGCCCGGATCGTTAGATAAGAATCCGAAGATGAACAGAGAAACAAAAAATATCACTACTGTGTAAACGAAGAGTTTGAGAGTAAGCATTACACAATCTCCGAGATTTTTTTTTTTTGGAAAAAGGAAATAGATTGCCCATTTTTTATCATATACACTATTTTGACATAAGACCTCCCCAAAATGAAGTTTTTTCAAAAAAAAAATTTCACGAATTTTTTTGGACTACAAGAAAAGAAAGATTCTGATTCCTTCATTACCAAAAAATTTTGGCCATACCCATTATTGGCTATTGTGGGGTCTTTAGAAAGTCCTTGCTTACTGTAGGTCAGAACAAGGAAATAAGTTGATCAAAATTTATCACCGCGGTCATTCAATTCAATATACAAGAATTTCTGTTTTTGAATCGAGGGTTCATAATGGAAAACTTATCTGATCTTATCAATTTTTAGAATTTTTTTTTGATAAATTGTGAATTTTGCAGAATAGTAAAGATTTTATCGAAAACTTACAGCGGCTTGCCAAACAAAGGCTAAGAGAAAAAATAGTACAGGTATTACAGGCATAACATCTACGATGGGATTGAAAACGGCATAAGCCTCGGGCAGTTTGGCGAAGAAAAAACTACTCAAATAAAGGGTAGAATTAAGACAGATACAGATTAAACTAAAGATATTAAGCATAACAAACATTTCATTCTTGTAGATTAGAAAATTTGATTTTGGTTGAGTTTTATGAGGGAAAAAATGAAAAGGCGGGTCAAAAATCCTTCCCTTTCTTCAAACTCTCCCAAATCCAAAATCTTTCCTTTCATTCTCAAATGAGAATACAAGGAATTCTAGTTTCATACAATATCTTAATTAAATTTTATAAAATGATCAATAATTTTTTTTATTCTATATTTACATGTGTTGAATCCTAGCAACAATCTATTTCATATGTATTTGGATTGGGATTGACGAATGACCAATACCAATATTAGTCTTTATTAGTGTCGAATATAAATCTAAATGGGGCGTGGCCAAGCGGTAAGGCAGCGGGTTTTGGTCCCGTCATTCGGAGGTTCGAATCCTTCCGTCCCAGATCGTCTTTATCAGAAACGCAAGATTCCTCTCTTTAACAACTTTCTGTTGTTTAATCTTGGATATAATGTGATCCAAGCCCCTGTTCTGAATTCTCGGAATAATTCTATGAATTATATCTTTTCCTTCGTTTGGTTTCTCACAAACGCGATCGAGTGCACGGGGAGAAATAAAGATATTTCTTTTAATTCTTAATTCAAAAAAGAATTGGGCGAGCATTCCCATTCAAAGTATGTTTGTACTACTCATATTGAAGTTAGTTCCTTATGGAAGCTTTGTGTTCCATATCTGTGAAATGGGAATTCTAACATGATGCATTCTGAATCGAAATAGAAAAAGGCCCTTTTCTATTCCATTCCCGAGGGGGCCTAAAGAAAAATAAATAGTGTATCCTAATTCCACACTTTATTTTATGTGGAGACTCAAAATTACGTAGTTTTTGGTATTAATTTCATTTCATGGTTCGTCTTAAAACTTCTAAGAAAAAAAAAAAGAAGAAAAACGAATTGATCCGGATCCCGTTTTTTTTAATTTTATCTTATATCTTATACAAAGGAATATCAATGTAATGTAACAATTGGATGGATGAAAGTTTATATATTTTATGGAATTGGCGGAAAGATTTTTGAACCTGAAGTAAAACAAAATCTGTCTGTATAATCTGTATACTGTATAATAATAATATAAAAATATCAAGATAATATTAATATAAAAGGAACAAGTTCTATGTTATATATATATATATATTATTGTTAGTGTATTGTTCTATTTCAGTAACAGCAGTCCTTTGGTTAAGTCAATAAGGTTCTGTGATTCTTTAAATATCTATGATTTCCTCCGGTAACAATTGTTCG
>JAOBAK010000066.1:627602-637602 GCA_025212335.1 Chlorophytum comosum
GGCTCTTGCTCTCTACTTTACGGCTCTCTCTTGCTCTGTTGCGAATGCTGAAAGAAAGCGGTCTACTGCTCTTCTCCGGGCAAAGAAAGAGAGGCGATTTATCGGCCCAAGGAAATGAACTAAACTACACTAGAAGACGTATTAACTCGTCATCATTATACTAAAATAGAGGTTATGAAATCAAAGCCCTAAGGGAGAGGCGCCTTACTTGAAGGAGGTCCCCCGTGGGCAGTTGTTCGTGGTCCGGCAGTGATACGAGTAAGACTGTAGTTTAATAGGTGCTTAATATTCTAGTGCGAGTAAGTGAGGGCGGCACCACTAGTGTAGTAACGGAAGACGCCCTTGAAACAGATCGAGAGGAGGCCCCCGTGCGGTAGCAAGGAGCGAAGGGTTGGTGTGGCCGTTATTGAATTATGCGTTCCTGAGGGCGGAGCGCCTGCCATAGTTATGCGGAAGTCTAGGCCATAATTATTAAGGCTCCTCTGAGGAGCTGTTTAAGTATTTCCAAGCTTAATAAGGCAAGCTTAATAAGGGGGCCCAACCTCCCAAAGGCGACGAAGGAGGCGACGTTACTCAATAAGCCCTCAACGCGGCAGGGAGACTTGCACCATGGCCATGACCAAAGCGACGGCAAAAGCAGCAGTACATCTAGTAATTAGGGGCCAGCTTCTCGTTAGATAATAATAACGGGCGTAATAATAATTATCTAGGCCGGTTCTCTAATATAAGCGTAATAGATAACTTGTCTTACAGAGCCAATATTATAAGGCGCGAGCGCCTTAGTATCTAAGTAAGCGGGGGCGCCTTAATTAATATGGGCGTTAATATGGGCGCTTGTATAATAGGGCACTTTCACGACACGCCTAATAGAGTAAGGGACTCGACGAATAGGAAAGAAGCAGCTGCGCCTTACCTTCCTCCCTACCCTTACAATCATTGGAGAGAAGTGATGCACGAGACGTCGCTTGGTGGTAGTCACATCGGTTAATGTGATATTTGAGAGAAGTCGACTAATGCTTCAACCATTGATGCTGCAGACACCCCGGGTTCATATCCCGTATATGGTACCCTAGGGGCCGAGATCGACAGCAGTTTATTGATTGGGGCACCCGCACGATAAAGGACCACAAACCCGACCTTGTACACCATCATCTGTAGCTTGCACTTTTTGCTTATTTATTTAGCTTAATAGTATAGGGCTTCGCGCCTTATTATTAGTGGACCAAGCTGCCTTATTAGGTGGGTAAACAGCATGGGTGTACCGCGTGAGCCGATTTGTCAATGGGGCTCTCGTTAATAAAATTGACCATCTTATCTTGTTGCCCCCCGATGGTGCCTCCTCAGCAGAGCAGGCTTGCTTATGCTGTGTATTCCTGTCGTCAAAAGTGAAAGGACAAAAGAAGTTATCCGATTACGGCACCGCCCCCAAAATAATCCTATTCTCGGGTTCTTTTAGTTCAAGGAGTCCGCCTTCCAAGCAGCGAGGCGCCCAAAGGAAGAAGAGTTTAAGCAGTTTAGTCCTCGCGTACAAAAGCACGCAGAAAAGCCCTTATTTATCTAATATTATACCCGGTTTCGTCGCGAAGCGTAATATATTACTTGGGACGCGCTGTTAAGCCCAAGCCTTATTGATGCCGGGCCGGCTAATGCGGGAGGAAAGGAGAGTGACAGGCGGCTTGCCGAGGGAAGAAGGCGCTTTATGATTACTTTCTTCGATAGAGAATATTAAGCAACAGAATGGCCGTGCTTAATATTCTAGGAGGCGGTGCTCCTGCATACTTTGAGTCTTATTGACGTGGCGACGAACCAAGCCGGAGAAGGGCTAGCTATTATTCTTTATTAATAGACGCTTCTTTCATAGGGAGTTTCCAGTGTTAACATAGGGCTTTTATGCTCCTCTTCGCCCGTATAACAACTCCCTTATATTAGTAAAGGCGCTGAAAGCCCACTAATAATAAGGAACCATACAATAACCGCATAATAACCCAGAGGGAGGACCACAGCAGCATACGCTCTACTTACTACTTCAATAGCAGCGTCTTATCGCGCGGGGCCCTTCTTGGTCGTCTTGTAGTACAGTTGCTTCCGGCGGCTAATAAGGTTATGAATCCCGACTACTCCCACAATGGGGCCTCCGTTGGTAATCGTCACAAGCATGAATGCATCTTCCACAAAGAATAATAGTCTGGCCCCCCGAAGGAATAATAGTCTGGGCTAACGCGCCTTATTTATTATTTCGCAAGCGCCTTATTATTAGTTAAGGAACGACCATAGGGAGGGCGGCGCAGTAATCTCTTACTCTTATTGATTAGCACTATTCTAAGCAACCCTATCTATCTATAAGGCTTCTCACTTTTTGGTCTTTTATCTCTTTCCCCTTTCGGATCGGATCCTGTTGGCATACTTCTTCCCCTCGGTGAACAGCTAGACCGCTCTTTCGACTCCCAGACTATTATTTGGTTCCGTTTTCTTGCTTCTCATCTGGCGGGACTTCACCTTCAAGCTTGACGCTACTGCGCCTGCTTAGTTAGGCAGCTGACGAGGGGGATCTTTTCCAAAGGATCTCCGCCAAGTAAGACCACCAAGGATTCCTATTGAGTCTTTGGCCATGGTCTCTGCCTTTCCCGTGGCAACTCTCGCCTCTTTCTTAGCCTAATAATCGGAAAGCAGCAATCATCTAACGAATCTGATTATTTAAGCGCCCATATTAATTAAGGCGCCCTTGCAAGTACATCAATCATGCTTCATAGTCTGATTATTAGCGCTCAGTAGGTTGGGCTAGGTCCCTGCGGACCGCGGGCCTGTCTATAGGGATTCCCTCTCCTTTCAGGATTACATCACCTCCCTTTCGCTTCCCTCTCCTTCGGAAACCTCTTGATAGACCACTTATGGTGTTAGCTCCGTTCACGGATAGGCCTTTTACACGAGAGGAAGCTCGATATGCCGATTATTCAGCCTTATTAGATTATGCGCGAGTGCATTATATATATAATTAAAGAGGCCAACAGGGCAAGAAAGGGCCCCACATGCGGCTATGAACCGAGGGCAATAATAGACTAGGCCGCCACTTTACTAATAATAAGGGCATCCCCGCTTACTTAGATTAGATACGGGGGCATATTAATTGATGGGGCAAGGTTGGGCCAGAAATAATAGACTAGGGGCTTTCCCCCGTGTATTAATTATGCGTTCCTTGGGTCCGAAACAGATGCCGCAGTTCTGGTCGATGGGTTTACAGGGGGGGCATAAGTCAGCCTAATAAGCTAGTCCCGGGAGACGAATAGGTGGTTTCACGCGCAAGCAGCCTAACTAAGAGAAGGAAGTGAGAGCTGGAGAAGGCTTGACGTAATACCGAACTGGCAGATCCGATGAACGTAGAAATACACTTGCCGGGCCCTCTCATCTGATTCTTCTGCGGAATAAGCCCTCTTTGGTACCTCCCCTATTATTATTTGTGCCGGGGCCCGGGGAAGACGAAGATCTAGTGGCATCTCATTCCCGATTCTCAGAAGGAATGTCCTCACACAGCCGTAGCCTTATCGAACTATCTTATTAGGGCTTTTTGAAAACCTATGAACCTAGGCGAGATGGACAGAATGACATCTCTTTCTCCGACTTCTAACCAAAGACTTCTCACCAAATACATCTCCTGAAGCTCTAGAACACCCTATCTTTTAATCGCTCGTATTGAATCCCCTCGAGGTATACTCACTGCTTTCCTTTCTAAACTCTCGCCTCTGCGTGTCTACGCCCCTGGGACCCTTAAAATAATAGGCTGGGGGGTGCGGGATCCCGGGGCTCGCACTCGGGCAAGAGGATTTATACCTTCGGGCTAGTGCTTCGTCTCTAGAGATCTAGAAAGAAAGGGACTACCTTAGGGTGAGTGTCTATCCGAACCCCCTTATTAGATTATGCACTGCGGAGAGAGAGCCCCAGTATATTGATTGTATTTCCGCTCTATCGTGCCAGGCATATTAATAAAGAATAAATGCCAGCCCTTATTATTAGTTAGTTGCGTAATATCTAACGTCGTCTTAAAGAGCCTTCCTTATATTAGTGGGGGCTGCTCTTCGGCTAATCGCTGGTTGCTGGAATATTATTCCAATTGCTTCTGCTTTTTCGGCACTTCCTTCGTCCTATTCTCTTGCTTCCCCAACTGCTTTTCCTGAATTTCCACGTGCTTAGTATGCGGCAGGGTGCTGATGATCCACGGAAAGTGGGTGCCCGCCGCATGTCAAGTTGCACTATTTATGTATCTCATATTGCTGATATTTTTTGTCAAAGTGGGGCCCTAACCCCAGACTATTATTGCGGATCGATCTAGTCGAATATCTTTGAAGGCCGTTTACTGAAACAAGTCTTCCGAAGCATTATTCTCCGTGTGACTTATCCGAACCAGGCAGCGAGTTAGCAAGAGAATTAGCTCCCACCTCTCCTCGGGCAGGTCAGGAAAGGCTGAAGTCGCTTTATTAGTGCGGGGGCAAGAGAAGGCGCTCGCGGTTTACTTATAGTTCAGTTGAGCTTTCTTCGCGGGAATTTCTGAAAGCAAGCAGCCTATTTGTATTTATTAAGCTTCTCGTCTATAAGCGTAATAGATAACAGGGCTTTCAGCGCCTTAAAACGTTAAATGTCTCAGCGACTATTGATAATGCCCCGAATCGGACCTTTAAAGGCTCTAACGAGACCTCTTCACCGCCATTAGCCGCTCTTCGGTCAGCACCTAGGTTGGAGAGGAGGGCGGAAGCTACGAGCTCTTCTATCAATATAAGAGAAAAGTGAACCGGATATCCCCCTGCTTCAGAAGTTGGAAAAAGATTCCACCTATTGAAATGGAAGCGTGCTATAAGGTGATTTATCAGGCGTAGGAAATCGACCTAATCTTTTACAGACCCTTTGTTTGTCGTTTCGGACTAATCCCCGTTACTTCGATATTTGCCACGCTTGTTCGCCAATGAATTAACATTCCCTTACTTCGTGTTGTCATATTAATACTTCTAAACTCTGTTGAGAAAGGGGTTCACATTATATCCATGAATCCGTTGATGCTACGCCCCTTAAGCCAAGAAGAGGACTTACATAAGCGATCGAATCGACGAGATTGATTCACAGAACTCTTTCTTCCAGATGTGCATAATCCCGAGTAAGGTATCATATTAGAATAGACTTTGTCCCCTACGCCTATCTCTAAACAAGCCTATTCGTAGCGTAGCCACATTAGTACCGCGTTGCAACAAGGAAAAGCTTCCAAGCGAACTAAAACGTTAATCGCTCAAGTAATGCGAGCGCTACGATCCAATAGCAGCTGAATCATAGTATGGAGTGGAGGCTAATGTTAGACGAATTCAATAAATAGCTTCGGGTATGGTTCAATAGCTCCTAGTAGAAGCATTGATAGATCCAGGATGATCTACAGGGTTCCATCTAACTGAATGAAATACGACTTAGTAAACTCCATCCAATATGCATAGGAGAATCCCCAGTAGATGATTCTTTTCCGCACACTGATAAATCACCTCACTATTGACGAGCCGTCTATTCGACTCACTTCACCAACAGCTTTCAAACAATCTCAATGGCCGACGAAAAATCAATCAACAAGACGGTCCAAATCAGCTACAGGAGATGACATTGATAGCAGATCAGCCTTCCTTAGCTTCTTTGCCAAAAGTCTCACTCTTGACAAGGAGAAGAAAGAGAGGTTATGAAATCAAAGCCCAATCTATCACTCCTATCATCGCGCTTATAGATTATTAAGCGATTCAATTTAGGAATGAGACGAGCCGGCGGTAGGGTCAAGGACAGAGGAAAGGTAGCAGGAAGGGCTTTCGTATTATTTAAGGGGGCGGTGATCAGTGATGATGCGCACTGCTTTCAAATAGTTATATATATAGTGAACAAGCACCCTTCAGACGCTTGTCACGAACAAGTGCATAGCAATGCAATCTTCTTTAGTCAGGCTGTCGAAGATGATCAATAGAATCCGTGTCAGGACCCCCTTCACCATCCGAGGTCTTGGAGAGCCTCTGCCATGCAAGACCTCCTATACTAGTCAAAGACTGAAAGATAGATCTTTTCTCTTATATATGTAATTTCCAGATCGTATATCGGAAGGAAAGAAGAAGAAACTACCTCTAATCTCATAGAGAAGAGGGCGCCGAATCGACGACTAAGCCATAAGGCAGGGCTGGAAAGCGCGCAGGCAGGGGAGAACGAAGTGAAAGAGGGATTTCATCGCCTAAGAGAGGAGAGTTGCCACCGGACTAGCTGGTTCGAGGACGGTGTTTAGTAATCTACTTGAGCCATAGCGAGAGGGCTGAGGTTAAGGGATCCCACCCGCAGCCCTAATCAGTAAGGCCAGAAAGAAGAAAGGTGATTTATCAGTCCATCAGGACTGTGATCCGAACGGGAGAGCTTGGTAGCGGCACGTAAAGTTCTTACGTAAAAGAAATGTCAGAATATTCTGAGGATAGACAAAGGGAGCCCTCACCTAATTGATAGCCGACACGGCAAAAGAAAGTGCGTCGATAGAAGGGAAGCGAATCGTTAGTGTCAATGCTTCGAATCAACATAGCGTTTCCCTCTTGTGGGCTCAGCCGGAAGGTCATTCAGGGGGCGGGGGCCAATCGAATGTGATCCGCTTTCATTCCATAGGGCTATTCATCACTAGATTCATAACGACTTCTTTATGTCTTGGGGTTCCCTTCCTCTTCTCTTCTCTCATCTGAGCCCCCGAGAGGATCGTGATAAATCACCTTACTAAATAGGGCTCTGGGCGGGTCCCTACCCCTGGCCACACCGCTTTTTTCCCCCTGGGTCCTGCAGGCTTTGGAGCATGCCTCTTGGGTCCTGCATGATTGAATTCTCACATAGAAAAAGAAATATCTGGGTCATCAAGGTTTCTGTAGCTTTCTTGAATTGAAGGACCTCTGGCTTGTTGATTTCTTTACTCCATAAGTAACTCAGAATCCTTGGTAGTATACCATAGCAAAGAGTGCCAGCCCAAGCAGATCGCTGAATTCATAGCATCCGTATTAGCTATTAATATATTAATGTAGTCAAGTACTACCTGGTAGTCACCACCCCTCAATATGAAATAGCAGAAAGCCTCGTTTTGGTAGTATCGAAATCTACCTGGGATTAATCGACCCATCATTGTAGCTAATCCTTATTCTTTTCTCATACAGAAATTCCCTTACTATATGATAGAGGCGCTTACTTGCTTACCAAGAGACAGAAATGCTTTATCGCTCAGTTCCTTCGCTTGCTTGATCGTCCTGCAGGCGCTGTAAGCCCTCACTTGCCTTTAGGATCAGTAGTTTCTCGCACCTATGCAGCAATACGGTTTAGGGAAGCCTTTATCTGTTAGTCCTCTTTAGACGAATAACCCCCCATCTTATTGAAAGCTCGGGCCCTGACTAGAAGACAGTTCCTTGAGACGCTTGAGGGTTCCCTCTCGTGCTCCTTCTTCGTTGCTAGGAGCACTTCGCTTGCAACATCGCCCGGCTTACTAGGCGGCACTCACTTGCTTAACGGTCAGGAGTTTCTCGCTCCTTGAGGTTTCCTTACGCGCACTACTAAGGCCCGTATAATAATAAGGGTCGGATACTCTTGTGAGGTGATTTATCAGCGAGCCAATTGAGTTTCTTATTAGGCCGGACTAGACGCTCGTCCTTGTCCTTCGTAGATTACTTAAGGCTCATCTACTTTGTAACCTAAAGGCTCATCTACTTTGGCCTTCGTCTCCTTCGTAGATTACTTAAGCATCTCAGCGACCCCTATAAGTAAAGCGCATAAACGCGCCTAATCTAATAAAGCGCTTATTACCACTCAACATTGGTACGAAATAATCTATGAAAGGCCGACGTAATCTATCGACCCGTGTCCTCTCGTTATTATTTAATATATTAGCGCATGGATAATTAAAGCGCATAAACGCGCCTTTCTTCAATCTCCTCTCGTCCAGCGACTCTAACTCGAGCAACCTGGCCCTCACTCAGTGGCCTCGAGGTTTGTAGATACCGTGATTCTCCTTCCTCCGGGCGCCTTTTCCACTACCCTTATTGAAGTAGGGCCTATACTAATTATGCTGGAAAGCGCTGCCTATTGCTTATATAGGGCTTTCAGAAGTTCGATATGCCCACAAGGGTCCGAAGGAGACGAAGATTTTAGATAGTGCCAGGCCAACCTTCATTCGACGATCGCTTTGATGTTGAGGCATGCTTTTTCCCTTACTTGAGATGGTCTTCTCTTGGGATTCCTTTGCTCCCGTCCATGATACCAGTAACGCCGCGCCTATTACTCGTCTTTTTGGCATTGAAGTGAGCTTTTAGTCATTTGTCGTCGCATCAGTAAGTGAAAAACGGGGATCATCATTTCTTCTGTATGGTCTACAGCTCAAAATCCTCTAAATAAAAAAAGGAATATCCTTTTTTTGATACATATAGGCAATCTTCTCTGAATATCCGAATAGGGATTTCTTTCGCTTTACTAATAAGGCAGGAAGGCTTGGGAAGCGTCTCTTTCTTTGCCCTAATCAGTAAGGTGGGAAGGCTGAAAGTGAAGAGAGCGAGGTCTCGGACTTATTGATTAGGGTCCGAGCCACCTTCGTAGATTAATTTAGGCGAAGAGGATGAAGAAAGAAGCCCGAGCACAACGGCAAGTCCAGTCCCGGTTGCTTTTTCTTGGTGCTACTCCGGTACCTGGTTGGTGCGGCTTTCTAGGGCCGCTCGCGGCCTTACTGATTAGGGCAAAGAAGTTCTTTCTCTGCTCTTCCGGACCTAAAACTGGCATTTGTATAGCTTTAGGCATCATTGAGTTCAAGACCTTGGTCAGATCCAACTTGATGGGACTTCCTTAGTTGCCTTGAGGTTTCCTTATATGGTACTCGTACTTGTCAACTAACAATGCCAAATCATCAGTCTTTTTCCCTTTCTTATGGAGATCAATAATATCTACATAGTCTATCGAGAAGAGGTTACCTTCTCTTTTGAAGAAGTCCGCTAAATCCATTACTATAGATACTAAGTGCACCCCTACGCTTTTCTCGTACGTTTTCTCTCCCTTGAGACTCGTAGCACTTCCTAAATAAAGAGCGAATGATCATTTTATCCAGAAATCTTCTATGGGGTTCCCTGAGATCGCTTTCGTCTGTATACCTTCATCTGACGGCTCGTCTTAATGACTCTCGCACTTTTCTAGGTCCAATTTTGCTCTCGCGGGGCGGGGGGGAAAGGTGATTTATCAGTTGAAAAAGATATTCGAGGAAGTCGAATTTCTATTACATTTTGTTTGATCTCACCCCTAATGGTACGCGTTTGGGGACAATCAGTCGTACCCGTCTGCTGACCAAATTGGAACCGCCCCTAAATAATCTAGGCGGATCCCGTACGGAGTAGTTTGAGTTTAGTTTGTGGAATTTTGGAATATTGAATATCTCGATTTTCGATGAAGAGCACAGGGAATGGAAAGGCAACGATGGTATACCATCAGTCAACATTTTGACATCAATCCTGCTCTTTTTTTTTTCATACTGCCATTTCGCATCGTTTTCCCTACCGCTATACTCGATTTATGAATTCAGCGATTCTTGCTATTCCGCCGCAATCTTATTCTCCTTTTTCCTTTGAGCAACTGAAATATTTCTCCAAGGAACTGAGCCTCTCAGCAAAAGTTTTGTTGTGAGGGGGGGATTTGCAATTCCGTGTGCTGATGGGAGATTCTCGGTGGATGAAAGTGGACTAATCCATTTAGTTGAGAAAAACGGGGACTAAGTCATTCTTAGATACGAAAGGCGCGTTTATGCGCTTTAATTATCCATCGGTCACTCGGTCTTATATTAGAATATGATAGGGCTTAGTGTTAAAGTAGGGGCTTTCTTTTTCAATCTCGTCGAAAAGCGAAGCGAGCCGCTCCCGCGCGCTACTCTTCCTTTATGAGCGAGACTCGGTACAAATCTATAGATCTACTGATCTAAAGAAGTCCGCGATAGATTACTGCGGCG
>JAOBAK010000066.1:642602-644084 GCA_025212335.1 Chlorophytum comosum
ATGGCGCAGCAGCTACGGATTGGGAATCAATGGATTCGGAAGCAGTGTCTCGACCTGACCGGAAAGAGATCTCAAGTCAATCGGTTCGGAAAGTGGTAGAGTACAGTCGGCTGTCTTACCTCAGGAGTCGACGTAGGAGGAGATGTTTTACCTATCACGGAAAGGCATTTTTCTATTAACTTGCATTGCAACCGAACCGCAAATCTGAGTCGACCTATCGGAATTTTGCTTTCGTTCTGGAGGTTTCGAAACCGGAAGCAAAGAAGACCGGACGCCCTTATAATAGGAGAGCCGTAGGCGAGCGAGGCCCTGACTTTTGTTGGGTCAACAACCCTCCATATATAGTTCGAATAGGGAACCCCAGGGAATTCTACTCTTTCAGTTGGAAAGGTGATTTATCAGGCGTTGTAGGCATAGAAAGGAAGAGGACAGGACATTGTAGCCAAGTCTTTAGTACCACTCCCCTTACCGGCAGAAGCCTATGGAGCGCAATTCCCACCCGACTGTTAGCAATCTATCATTTCGCTTATCTGGTCTGAGCTTTATTTTCTAGTAAGGTGCGTAGATTATTTTTATAGTCGCGAAGAAGAGGAGACCTCAGCGAACATAAAAAGAATATGCCGGTCCGGAAGAGAGTAATCCTCATCAGGTTAGGAGTCCGAAACGACTTTCTAGCACGATGATTCGCTTCCTCTTTGATCCGCTCATAGTAGCGGGTTACTGTACTCCATGTCACAGTGCAGTTCACAAGCAAGCAAAAAACCCTTAGAAGAGAAGATTACAGGTCCCTGAGCCGCTCTCTGATATCACCAATAACCCTCGTCCTCTACCCTGTCCTATCAGCGGGAAAGGTGCCTTCTTAGGCGCACAGCACAGTACAACTAGGCCTATCAGCAGGAAAGGTGCCTTCTTAGGCGCACAGCACAGTACAACTAGCGTAGCTGAAGAAGCGGTTGGGGAATGCAAGAAAGGAGTTACAGTACCTGCTGCTGAGGTGGCGTAATGAGAGGTGAAGGAGCAGAAGCTATAGTCATTGCCTGCAGTAGTCCATTCGGTTGTTTGCGGTGGAATAGATTAAAGAGCGTCCGGACTTCAGGGCTTACTGATAAATCACCTCGCTTTCTGGCTGGCCAATTAAAGCAATGCCAGTACTCTATCCCCGTGTATTCTCCTGCTTTGTCTTGCTGTCGGCCTCCTTCGGACCCTCGGTGCGTCATTTGACAACCCAGTAGTACATAGAAGGAGTACACCGGCTGCCTATTTCGTAGGACATTGGGCATGATCTATATATATACGAATTCTATGCCACGCCAACATAATGGAACTGCTTGACTTATAGGGCTCAAACAAATGTGAAATGTGCGAATTGGGGCTATGGATCCGATTCGCGTTTATTTTTATTAGCGGATTGTGCCAAAGCGTGAAGATAGTTGCATCAATCATTCCTTCCAATGGATTCAAGAACGAGAGAAGAGAAATACC
>JAOBAK010000069.1:298498-310632 GCA_025212335.1 Chlorophytum comosum
AAGTCCTTCGGACCCTTCGTTAGATTATTTGTTGCACGATTCAGATGACGCATTATTGACTACAAGGGTCGCGTAGCTAAGATAAGACAGAGTGTCGGGTGCATTCCTTTCCGTTGAGTGCGAAGCACGAAAAGGATGACGACCTGAGCATTAATAAGCGCGAGGAAGAGGTAGAAACCCATGCTTCGCACCTGACTGTGAAGGACCTCTCTACCCCTTATGTTCACTTCGTAACTAGTGGCCGTCGCGGAAGCCTTTTCCCAGTGCGCGGAGCCCCAACGAGGAAGGTGCGGGGTCAATAATGCGTCTCCCTCTTTTTGTGCCGGGAAGAAGATAAGAAAAGGCGAAGCGTTCTCTTGCTTTCCCAACCTGTTGTTTCTAAAGGCTGCCCTCTCTCGGCTGGATTTGGGTCCAGCCTACTACGAGGATCCTGTGAGGGCTCCCGTACATCGTCTTTCTCCCTCCTGGGTTCCCGTGGTTCCTATGCCGCCGCGTTTCCCGGTCCTTTTTCTTTTAGTGCTTCGACCCAAACCGCTTGACGCGTTTTCAGTGGATAAGATGGCTGCGCTCCAGCTCACTCGACGAATGGGACGGCAGTGGTCCGCCGGCAAGCTCGTTCTGATCTTGGACGCAGTACATTGGAATCCTGAAGCACCACCACGAACGCTACCGCGCGTGCGCCTGCGGTGCGGTAAGGCACCACCCTGTTGTGCCAGCAGCCAACTCCGGCGTGTCAGCTTAGTTATCCTCATCAAGCCACAACCTTGATGTCTAGCTTCCCAACTGGTAGACGGTTCCCTTTCCCCCAGATCAATGAAGAAGGGAGAAGTCAGTTGATTCTTCCGAAGAACCGGAAGCGAAGCGCTATGCCGGGGCGAGGGGATTTATCGGCTCGTAAATAATGACGAGAGGGCACGGGAAAAGAAACTGCTCCGAAGAAATTGGGGTTCCCAATGCTTCCCCACGCCCAATGAGATGCGCCAACCTCGGGATGCTTTACTCCCCCACGACGGTTCCGAGACGGAGCTTAACCTGAGTCTCGGTTAAGAACGGCGATGATCTACGTTTCACACGGCGCACGATTCCATGGATAGTTTCATTCGACATCGTGATGGAGGACATAGCTTACGATCATCGGCTTTGATCATGCCCCCCGGCATTTGATTAGGACATTGCACAATGATCCGAACACTTTGTCGCATCTCTTCGATACGGATACAGTAACGATCATAGCGATCTCCTCTGGTACCTACGGGTACGTCAGGATCCGATTGGTCATGAACATCGTAAGGTGCTGCTCTTCGCGAATCCCAGCATACCCCAGGTTGGGATGGGTAGGCCCACCACTTCACTTTCACTTAGGCCAGGGCCTAAGTCAGTGAGGGGACCCTGTCGGGCTCCTTCCCCCCCAAAAAAACAAACTGTACGTGAGAGTTTCCCTTCATACGGCTCGAATCATTCGATTATGCCCCGAGAGGCATCCTTTCCTTAATTCCCGTCTGGGGGTGGTTCACGCGCGCGCAAACGAGCACCGGCCGCTCAAGGAACTATGACCAATAGAGCTTTAGGTTAACGTCACAGAGCGTCATACTTCTTTATCAGGGTTGAGGACTTTCTTTATCTGAGGGTGCGGGACGCTCGCGGAGTCCGTACCACCACAGGTCCTTCGTCGGGCAGATCCCGCTCCTAAACATAAGGGAGGTACCGGGGGGGCCGGGCCTATCATATAAAGAGGGTTGTAGAAAGCGGCCACCTATTTTCATTCGACGTTCCGGGGCGCCCGATTCGATCGACGAATTTGGCTACCCAATCTGCTTTGATCCAGGAGAAAGCCCAGTCAGCCACCTTTTCGGTGCAGGTCGCGTGACCTACAGCTCGTCGCTTTTTGAGACTTCCTCTACCCACATCTCTATATGCCCGCAGCACTTCCATATGGAGAAAGATGGGCTTACCATGTTCCATCAATAGCACCTAACCTATGCCGATTTTGGCGGACCGTGCTCCACCCCGGTGAACTCATGCGGTTCCGACGTGCCCAGAGGCCAGAGGCGAATCCATTCACGGTCCTACGGACCAAGACCATTCGAAGGTGGATGGCCCGCCCCGAATAGGAATCTTTGACTGGGCTTACACACATTCGCTCACTTACGCTGTCCCCCCTCAGCTCACCCTAGCCCCGGGCGTCTCCAAGGCTTCACACAAAATCTTCACTGACAACATATGCATGCTTGAGTAGGGTCAGGCAGAACCGTTCTTGCCTGATGGGAACTTCCCCCATATTGCTATCAATGTCTTCATGTCGCACGACCTCTTAACATTACACCACTGAATCCCCAATCCTTTGCTTGCTGTGCAGTGACAGTACCAATATCCACTAATCGTTGTTTCCAGATACGGTTGCCGGTTGACATCTCTTCTAATTCGTCGATACGAGAAGCAAATTGTTGTGTGGAGGAATCAATATCTCGACATAAGCCAAGAGGCAGATCTTGTGCCACTCCACCAGGTCGTATGAAACTGGCATGCATCCTGGCTCCAGGGACTCTTTCATAGAATTCCAACAATTTCTCCCGCTCCTCAAAAGCCCAAAGGAACGGAGTTGATGCTCCCACATCCATAGCATGAGTAGTTGAAGCAAGTGAATGATTTGAAATTCGAGTTATTTCACGGAATAACACTCGTATATATTGAGCTCGTAATGGTACCTCGCAATTCAAAAGTCTCTCTACGGCTGAAGAATGAGCGTGTTCTTGGGCCATCGTAGAAACATAGATAGGGTCAACGACGGAAGGAAGAACCTAAAAACTTTACGACAGCTTTTTCGTACACGTTCACTTGCATCACATACACAAGTGCTCTCTGAACCGTGCAATAAGGTCACCCATAACACGGCTCTCCCACTGGAGTTACCTGGGACCCGGGCCATGCTATTCCATGATATTGGAAAAATGGCTGCGGGAATACTTATTATAATCGTCGTCGAAGGAGAACGATGTTGATACTTGAGCATAAATAAAGGAAAGGACAGCTAAGCAAAGTCAAGGTTATGAAATCAAAGCCCTTGCCCTAGAATAAGTAAGTATAGCCTTGAATAGATTCGTGGGCCTCGGCATCAACGTAGAAGTAAGATAATCTAGCCTTAACCGCTATTTGCCGAAGTAAGGAATGCATCCGACATTCTTCTTACTTTCTTTTCTTAGGCGACCCCCCCGTTAATAAAGGCTCGTTAGATTATTGACGGGCGAAGGGCGCCTGAAGAATATGAGTGGCCCGGTGGCGCGTTCGTGGAGCCAAACCGAAGGAAGATCCAAAGGGGTGGGGCGAGGTTATGAAATAAAAGCCCTCGAATAGGAGGGGGCGGAAGAAAGCCTAAAAAGTAATCTAACGAGAGAGGCTCTTTGTAAATAAGTAAGGTTGAGAGGGCGTCTGGATCCCGCCTGCTTGCAGAAATGAATGGATCAGAAGGGGGTTCTATTTCCGGGTCGGGCGCAGGAGGTGAAGGCCAGAAGAAGAAGAGAAGTGCGCCTTCCCGGTAAGGAAGAGTACCAAAAGGTGCTGTCATCTATCTCCTTTCCCGAGGTGATTTATCAGAAAGAAAGACCGGCTCAGAGAATCACTGGCTTCTCCCCCCCATCGTTTCGCCAACAAAGAAGTCATCCTTGACTTGACGATTGACCATTCCTTCCCTACCTCTCTTTGCCATTCGATTCCCTCTGCCTTCCATTTTTTATAACATACCGACCTCACTAAGAAAAAAGAAAAAAGAAGACTTCGGTAGTATTAGGTAGGGGCGGCCCCCAGGGAGTTTACTCGACCCATTCTACGGGATCCCGCACTGCTCGACGTGTGCGACTCCGTATGAGGACCTCCTTCCCTTTTGCTCCGCCCACTCTCCGTTCACACGGTTATCAAAGCGGAGGAAGGGTGGGCCGCAGGTACCACGAGCCCTCTGTCCCACACATCTATCAAGAAGCAAGTGTAGTTCACCGGTTCCACCGAATGCTCCTATCTCTCGGCAAAGATCGTGTGAGTGTGCAGTTATGCTTCGGATGCTTTGCCATGGAATAGATCGACCCAGTTCCCCTTCTTTTCCGGTGCACTCGCTTTGTATCTCCGACACACAAGGAAGGACGCGGTGGGAAGGAAGCAGCCCCCGCCCCCTATATATTAACGCCGGCCGATCATTCCGCTGGCATCTCGCATTCACGCCCCCGTTTGACTGCCGCTCGGGGATGTAGTTGTAGATACGTGAGTCTTAGTGGGTCACCACCTGTTATCTCCTTCTACGACATGCTGTTGTCGTCGCCATATTCAATATGTCACTTAGTCATATCTGCCTCGCTGCGGGTCCTCCGAAAGAAAGGGAGGACTTCATTCAGTGACTCCGCGATCGCCCTCTGAACGATCAGAATAAGGTAAAGCTTGAAGATAAGTTTTGTACTCTATTAATTTCTCAGTCCCTCTAGTCGGGTGGGCTAGGCCGGTCTTTCGGCCGGATCCCCCTGAAAACCGTACGTGCGGGTCTCCCCGCATGCGGCTCACGCCATTCGAGGCATTCGCAAATCCTTTTTGAAATTGATTGATCCCCTACTAATAAGGCTCGCTCCCTCCCTCTTTTTCCGACGAATGAAGGAGCCGCCGTCCCCTAATAATAGTAAGGGCAAGCCGCCTTCCATTTCCGTCAAATGACCCGGCCTCCCCTGGCTCTTACACCGTCCGGGATCCCTTTCCTCCCTATGCTCCCCCGGCGCAGGCCTACCACGCTTCGCGCCTGCGGCGTTTTCGTAATTCTAAAGTAGGGCGGTCTTTGCCAGTAGTGCCATCCTCCCCGCAGGCTGTCTCTATGGGTGGGTTGTCCCTTGCTGCTACGTTCTGTTAGGCGCTATGGATTACATACAGGCGCGTAGCGTGGTTGACTTGGACAGCAGGCGGGTTACACGTTCCACTGTGCCGAGATGTGAGGTGCAGGTGGTGATGATCACCCCGGGGTATGCGCGGGCGCCCGTCGACGGGCACTCCAGGACCCGCCAACGCTCGTGAAAACCCAGGGCCTTCGGCGCCTCCATTCATCCGACCGGATGTGTGGATAACGAGGCCACCTTCACAACCTTCTCCCTTCGGTACCTATCCAAAGGTAGGGCGGTTCGCTTGAGTTGCTTTTCCGTCAGGCTTTTCGTCGCTTTGCGACTCAAGGTGATTTATCATAGGCGTCAGCGCGTGCTTCGCACTCAAGTCCTTCGGACCCTTCGCGTAAAAGTCGTTTCTACGAGGCCCTTATTGGGGCCCCTTAGCCCGGTGCTCATGACGCGCTACGGAACCCCCACCCTGCCGGGGGACCGAGCAGGGCATATCCCGCGGCATAGGAGCCTACTCAGCGTCAGCGGCTTCGTGCCGCACTGGAGTGATCCAATATGTGGTTCCGCACGTTCCACCACTTCTCCGTTCATTTCCAATACTGATCGTGAAACACCATGAGCAGCAGGATGTTGAGGTCCGAAATTCGAAGTGAAATTCTTGATTTGCCCGTTCCGTTTCGTCATGGGAAAGAAAGGTGCTTCCGAAATAAGAAAGAGATTATTCCCCTAGAGCTTGTCCAGTACCACCAGTACTCAAAATGCATGTCCTTCGCCTTTATTAGCGCGTCTACCTGGCCTCCTTCGGACCCTTGCATGCAAGCGAAGCGCTATTGGCGGCAATGCAATTAAGGGATCACTGAGCGATGATTGATGCAGTCAGTCAGTGCCCTCGATCGTTCCATACCGAAGGATCATGGCGCCCCGGAACCATGACATCCAGCAGCTGCAGCATCTCCTTGCGTGCAAGAGACTTCTATGCTCCTTCCCGTTGAAAAAAAAAAAGCGTCTTTAGCATTTCTTTTCTTTTTCTTTGCCAACCAACCACTTGGTACCAAGCAAGCGGTTAGCTGTAGCGCTTTCAAAGGGCGAGAAGTGGTGGTGTAAGAAGGGCGCGGTACTCTTTGTCTTGAAAGAAAGTGAGTAAGCGTAGCGAAGCGTATACGTTATCTAAGTAAGGAGCGTAATAAGCCTGCCTTTGAAGAAGCAATAAAGAATAAAGTGATGAATGCCAGTGTCCCGGAATAGAACATATGATTGATTGAATGAAGTTAAAGGCGTGTCGAGAAAAAGAAGTGTTGGCCCCATGCACTGATAAATCACCTGCTCTTGTCATGCAGGCTCCCCAGGCTGAATAAGAT
Source organism: Chlorophytum comosum (assembly GCA_025212335.1). Taxonomy (NCBI): domain Eukaryota; kingdom Viridiplantae; phylum Streptophyta; class Magnoliopsida; order Asparagales; family Asparagaceae; genus Chlorophytum; species Chlorophytum comosum. The sequence goes on from JAOBAK010000069.1 coordinate 304,713, forward strand.
GGGGGCTCTTTGCCTTTGGTAAAGATGGGGAAGACCTGCTCGCTGACCCCTCTCTTCCTTCCTATGGGCGACCAAACTCCCTATTACTCATCTATAGTATAGGGCAGGGCGTATAAGACGTCGATTTGCGGCAGTGGTCTGTCTTGTATAAGCGACCGGCCTCTCCTATAGACGGCCTGTTCGAGTTCTGGCGGGGCTCCTGTTCTATCTAAGCTACGCAGGCGGACCTAACCCAACCTATCCGCCCTGCAGCCTGACGCCCGCTTAGTAGCGCCTCCACCATTAAAGAAGGGGAGATGGAAGGGCAACCGTGCAGAATGCAAGGCGACGAAGGAGCTTTACTTATAGGGGGAAGCGAGCAGGCAGGAATGAAGGTGATTTATCATAGACTGAATTTACGCGCGATAAATCGCCTGGTGTAGTGGTGCAAAGAAGGAAGACATGAAAATTCTATTTGAAATGAAAGAGCTACGCGCCTTCCGCTCGTCGGCGGCCGAGTGATTATTAGTAAGGGCGATTCGACGTAAGTGGAAGGAAGAATGCATGAACCACGGCAGAGGAGAAAGGGCGGCTGCCGATCTTTGATCCAACAAAAAAAAACTATGCCAGAAGAAGCAGATCTAAAGATTGACCGATACAAATACAAAAGCCATCTCCATCAATCAATCTACGCTCATTGAGGAGACGGTGACATAGAAAAGTGCCATGGGGGGCGAACGAAAGAGATGTGTGGCTGAGGGGAGGAGAGAAAGAACGCATGCATTGAAAATCCGAGGCGCGTTTATGCGCTTTACTTATAGGGGGTTATGAAATAAAAGCGCTTTACTTATAGGGGGCTCCGTTAGGAGTAGGCGATTTATCGTAGGCGATTTATCGGGCGGCACCCCTAGTCTATTATTGGGTTCGAGAATCTATGATAGGAAGGACATCTGCCTTTAAGTACCAGAAATTGGAGGAAGAAGTCAAGGAAGTCCATTACTGAGAAGTGGTGATCTCATCTCGTCTTGCTTGCTGGGGGAGTCAAACTTTCTCTTCCGGCCCACCTTTTCCAGCCGCGAGCGATCACTCAGCAATGAGCCGGGAATAAGTGGGTTCCTATCCCTTACGGGAATCGAACCCGTGTCTTCGACATGAAAAGACGATGTCCTAACCACTGGACGAAAGGGACCAAAAAGCCATTCCTCATATACATCAGCCCTTATATATAATAGTAGGGGAATAGAAGTGCTTTCTTTTGTTTCTATACGAAATTCGACGATGACGTTTGTGAAGGAAGCAACTTGGCGATTGATGATGTGGCTACGCGCCTTCCTCCTTTTCCCCCACCAACCCCCCTGATCCCTTTCTTTGTCTTTCATCCCCCCGTCCCATTCTTTCTAATTCAAAAAAGAAAGGGGGGCGGTGCTTTACGTATAAGGGGCCTATGCTTTGACAGGCTCGCACCAAAGGGCACTCGCTGCTCGCAGGCCGCATTTCTATTATGATTTCGATGTCTATTCGACGCTCCGCCAAGCGAACAAGGCGCGTAGCGCACGAACAACAACTCGAGTGAAAAAGCCAGGCGCGTTTATGCGCTTTACTTATAGGGGGAGTCAGGGAGGAAGTCAAAGGAGAGTGAAAGGAGTGGAGAGAGAATGCCCTTTTAGTAGTAAGCGTAGAAAGATTTCAGCCTTTTTCAGATTATTTCGTACCAATGTTGAGTGGTAATAAGTCTCGGTAGATTATTCTAAGAATGTCGGTCGTAGATTACTTAAAGCGGAAACAAGGCAAGGAGAGGAGTGAGGTGATTTATCAGCACCAATCGACTCAGGTGCCGACCCAAGGAGCGGTAGCTGAGCCGGGGTTCCCTACTCGTTTAATTACGAGAAGGATGACGCTCCGAAGGAGGCTTGACTTATAGGGGTCGCTTCGCGACGAAAAACTGGCGGAATCGGAGAAGTTCGCTTGGAAGGCAAGGCGATGAAATCCCTTCTTCTGCCGCTCAAACGATAGGCCGGCTTCTCGTCGCGAAGCGACCTTTATAGTTAATGATAAATTCCCTATAGGTTAAGGGCGGCCCCCGTTAATAGTGCCAGGCTAAAGCTTGGCGTCGTCTAACTAAATTGATTCTACGTTTTAATGGTGAACGGAATCATCCACGATAAATCGCCTTATTGTTAGGGGGGTTATTAGGTGCCCGAGTTTAATAAGCGCTTTCGACTTCTTCTTGCCTTTTCGGAGTGGTAGTTGGGGATCAGTCTTTACTTGGATCCGGCCCCTCAACGACAGGACTTGGGGAAGCAGCATACTTTATTCCCTTGGCGACTCGGGTCGACGGCACTCTTTTCGCTCTTTCCGCGGGTACGATAACCATCTCAAGTTTTCCACTATAAAGAGATTCGGCCGAAGAGAGAACAAATGACTTAGATTACTTTACGGATCCCTATTCTTTAACATAAGACCAGATCACCCTGCTTGGAGGGCATTGCTTGGGCACGGGTGTTAGTGACGTTCGGGGAGTCAGACTTTTATCCACAAAGAGCATTGATGTCTTCTTACTTTATCAATGTGCCAGTTTATCTCCCTTTTTTTCCTTTCCCTGGAATGATTGACGCTCCGTATTCGTCTTGCTTTGCTTTCTCTTTATCAAGAGAATAGACAGCCGTTGTGCGGTAGTACACCTTCAAGCTGTAGGCCAAAGAGATTGCGGGCATCATGCGTAGTTAGCAGCAACTAATTAACTGGCCGGGCCGTTTCGGACCACTTGCTTGATCCAGTTCCCCCGTTAGGTAGGTCGACTTCATTATAAGCAAGTCCCATCCCTTCATCTGATCGATCTGAACCTCTGGAAACCGCATACTTTACGACTTTCTTTGGGGAGTAACCAGATAGAAAGGCAGACGCACCGTCTTGCCTTGGCACCGGGCATCATGCAGGATGTGAGGTCTCGAAGAGCCACGAAGATGTCGATCCTCGAGACGCAAAAGCAGACTTAACCACTTTCCTTGGAACCTAATCTGATGAGGACTCCCAAGAAGAGGAGCATAATAAGGGGAGCCCCTATCAATGCCAGTTCTTGAATCGGGAGACGAAGCAGGAGATTCATTCTCGAAGATTGCGACTCATCTTTATGATTCATTGGCATTTTTCTCACTATTTTCTCTTTCACGACTCATGCTTTTGAGCAGCAAGATCTAATAATTAGTATCGGTCAGGGGAAGAAAAGCAGTCTCAGCTACGCTTTGCACTGGGGCGGCAAGGCCGAAGGAGAGGACAGTCGGATCTTTCAGTTCCGAATAGGGCAAACTCAATCGTGTAAGAGAGAGATCTCTGTTCAGTATAACAAACACACTTAGTTGCAATCCAGAGACCTATCAGGAAATGGACCCGTTTTCTGATGCAGCGAGGCACCCGGGGCCACCAACGGCAGCCACAGCGCGATAGTTTCCGACCTCCGAATCAACATCAGTCAGGGCTGAGGAGACTTCCCGAGGGCGAGTGGCCGGAAGAAGCAAGTGAAGGAGAGACTCCAACTGATCCCTGAGGCGCGTTTATGCGCTTTACTTATAGGGGGTTAAGGGGAAGAACGAGATGATTCCCCTGTTTGGGGGACCCCTTATTAGATTAACGGGTTGGCGCATCGCAAACGCTTTATTAGATAGGGGAGGAGAGGAGTGAGGTGATTTATCAGGCGTCGGTTCGAGTCCTGCTCGTGACATTATGAGAAGGGGAATGATAAGAGTAAGGCTTTCTTCTTCTCCTTCCGCTGCGTCCCCTATTAGTTAATTAAAGGGGTTGGGTTTGGCCCTCTTTCCACATCTTCCTATTGCTATTGCGGTCTACTTCAACAAGTTGGACGAGCTCACTATGACGCCCATCTGCTCGCCGAGCTGGAAAGTAATCTACGAACATTGAGTATAGAAATTGGAGAGCAAGACCTTTCAAGGATGACGACGGGAGGGAGAAAGATAAGTGCGCAATGAACCGACAAAAGCAGAAGCACCCGCGGGCATCGGGGAGTTCCTTTAATCATTGTCAGGACAGCGGTTGAAGTCAAGTTGTCAACGAGATCAACAGCACTTCGTACTTTCTTGGAGTGCCGACCGATGTGCATTATATTGAACGTTTTGATGACGCAGTCACCCGTGATAACAAAGGGCGCGTAGCATTACTAATTAATGCAAGAACGAGAAGGAAGAAGGAATCCATCTTACTAGCGAGCATACCTTCAGTTGTTAATAGCTACTCAAATAGACGGTCAAAGGTGAAGCCCTGGCAGGAAAGACAGACTCATATGACTAAAACGCTTTGTGGCACAAACTCTTAATTGATTGACGGGTATAGTAATACATGTTGGCACGTCTCTGGTGTAGATCAATATCAATAGGGGGAGTGCGATTAGTCCGTGGGACAGGAACCCCCTGTGTTAAGCACCGCTCGACGTTAGTGACCGTTTACGTTACGATTTCTCGAGCAAAACTGCTATCATGATCGAAACACTCATTCTCTTTAGTTAGGGAAAAGAAATGAACTAAGCGCGATCTACTTTCATTTCATATATATATGTGAAACCTCATGAACCATATTTAGCTAAGGAAGGCATCCCAAGTTGAACGATTTCGAATACACATATAGCAGGAAAAGCACGTAAAAAGAGCCGTTTTGAGATGAGCTCACCTAGCGAAAACGGAGTTACGTCTAAAAATGCCGGGAAAACGTAGTGAACCTCATTCCAAAAATCCATATCATCATTGGTGCCGCGCTAACGCGCCTCGTCGGAGTCCATCCACAAAGATGCGGTGAGGGTTTAGGTCTGTAGGGTCGTATTGAATAGGTCTTTCTTGTGAGAAAGGTAGGTTGGGTTAGGTCTATTTGCTTAGATAATAATAGTGCCGCATGGTGGGCTTTCAGCTCCTTCTGTTCTATAACGAAATTCTTCTACCGTACGAGGTGATTTGAGGTTTCCTATGCGAAGCAAGCGTATCGCGAGACCACTATTAGGCCGCGTTGCACTATTGGGCTCTTCTCATCCTATGTAGTACTTCAGAGAGCACTTTTCCGTTAACTCTTTAATTTCTGCCTTCTTCCCTTCTATTATTGTATATAAGGGGCAAGAAAGTACAGCAGGATGAACCAACTACTTTCCTCGTTGACGCACCAGAGGAAGGCAAGACGAATCATTGTGACCATGCCCATCTGAAGGAGGTACGAAATGAAGCTCCGAGGGAAAGACATTCCTATGGTTGGATGGTAAGTCGCAGACCACACGAAAGCGGAACACAGGGAAAGTCAATGGCGTAGAGCAGTGAGCGCTCGATAGATTACTTTGTCGAGAAGATTGAGACGAAGAACCTGATCAATCGTATCTTTCTGTTTTCGAACGACTACGTACGAGATAGCCAAGAAAAACAGGGCAAGAAAAGGAAGTACGTTAAGCACGAACTACCAGAAATGGAAACTCCGAGTGAGCGCACGCAACACAAAGAAAAGGACTCCCATTCAATGGGGCGGGGACCGGGCGACAAATGAATTGGGGTTCTGCTTCTTCATCTTCCTCTTCGCCTAAATTAATCTATGACTCCTCCGACTCCCCCTATTAATTAAGGCCCTTCGTCGCCTCTTCTTATTCATTTCACGTGGTTTTCCATATAGATGAAACGCAAAAGTGAGAACTTCAAACCCTAGGGAAAAAGGTGGAACGAGCTTTTCCATATAGATGGAGCATCGAAATCGTGAAACTTGTGATGCCCGAAATCGGGTTCACGAGGCGCTGAAAGCCCAGCTATATGAGATGAAAGAGCATTCCCCCGTACACCCGACGCGACGCATAACCATTTCTTCCACTGATCCAAGACGCACCCGGCCTCCCCTATAGTCGTCTTGTCAGCGGTCAATAAGAGCGTACCTGTAGGCGGCACTATCAAGGAGTGTTATTGACGTC
>JAOBAK010000069.1:317891-331638 GCA_025212335.1 Chlorophytum comosum
GTGGTCCCTTTATGTCTCCTAGCGACATACTTTAGGAATTCTTTATAGAAAGGGGATGCTCGTCTCTGATGTTGTAAATTTGCAATACCTTCCTGGCTAGGCTTGCGAGAGCTTATAAAGGCCCTCGCGTCTGCGTCAATAGCAGCCCTTCGCTCATAAAGGCTCTGCTCCACAATACATCCCGGGAATAGCCGGTCCTTTCGGCCATCCTCTTCCTCCTCCCAAAAATTTAGTAGTAATTGTGAAACGAAATCTTCTTGCGCTAGCAGTGGATCGCCATGGACTGGGTGACCTGGGACATTTTCTGGTGAGGCAGGAGGCGGCGCATTTAAATCAGGAAGCGCCCCTCCCCCTTGCATGCAGTGTGCCTTTGTAATAAAAGGGGGGAAAAATTGGTTGGATAACCAAATCCCATAATCTTTAAAAGGCACATTTTCGACGACGATCGGCGCGAAGGCTTGATTAGTTCCACGAATCGCACTGTACTGATCATAGTAAACTCCTTCTTGTTGTACCTCAGAAGTCCAATAGAATTCCCATTCGTCGGGGAAAACGACCTCGTCCATTGAGTATAACAGAGCAAACGATGGTATAGCAATGAACATCAGGATGATACTTGGAAGGATGGTCCGAATAATCTCTATAGTAGTCCCGCGAGGGTTAGTTTGCTCGTGGAAATGCCATAAAGCGCGAACCAAGATCCGTGATACGAAAACCAAAATAAGAATGAGGAAGAAAAAGATATCGTGACGATAGTCAATGATTCCCTGTTCTTCCCCAGATCCTAATTGCCACGGTTCCGCAGCATCACAGGGAGCAATTGTGAGGAATCGCCATTCGGAGGGCCCTTGAGAATAATCGAAAGCTGCCATCATTTTGCTTTCCATTCCCCTATTAATAAGCTGCTCCCGATCAAGGAGACGAATAAAGCACGCGTCGGCCTTGGTTTTTCCAACAAAAAATGGGATTCGATAGCCCCTTAAAATAATCACGGTTCAAAGTACAAGAATAGGAATAATTTCACAAAAGACCAGAACTCTTTCCATTATTCCGCCAACGGCTATCTACGAAATTTCTTGTGATCCTTGTTATTGTACAATGCCTGACGCCTATGACGCATAAACGCGCCTCCGCTCTCCTCTTCGAGCCGAGTATTCACTCTCCAACCTACCACCCGGACCTCGACCTGCCGTAACTCAATCAAGCTTCAAAGCAATAAGACTTTTGACCCTTCTTACTTAGCCCCTTATTGATTAGGGAATTTCTCTCCCGCTTTGCCCTATAAGTAAAGCCTCCTACGATAAATCGCCTCTCTTTCATATAAAGAAGGAGAGGCGACGAAGGAGTCAGGCGTCTCGAGCCCTTAGAGTAGAGAGAGATGAAAACGGAATGAGAGTTCTCTTCTCTCTACGAAATGACTTGGAGTGCTTTTATCGTTTAATAAAGAGGGGAAGAAAGCCTTACTCTAGCCGGGGTAGAATTTCGCGGAAGTCTCTAAAGAAGGCCAAACCCAACCCATAGAAGTTCTCTACTCAATTCTTCGATAGTACGAGGTTATGAAATAAAAGACTTCCTCTCGAGGAGCTCGGCCCTGCCCCGGCGGCTCGTCTCGATCACTTGATTACTGTGTTTTAGCGATGAAAGACGTGCTGAACACGATTCCAATCTTGGTCTCACGTGCTATATAAACTAGGCCTTATTATACGTGTGGCTCAAAAGATTAATGCGGATCCCTCGCCAACCGATTGCTTTTGGAGCAGTCTCTTCTCTATCTCCCACTTCAGCTTCAGAGGGCCTTGTTCCCCGTCGAGGAGAACCAAGACCCGCTAGTGGTGTCGATCATGTTCGTGGATTACTGAGAAGATTGAGATTGCTCTTTCTCTTTTTGCTGATGTCTATACAGTTAATTCCCCTCCCCTAAAGGCGAAAGGGGGACACCCCGGTGAGAAAAGATAGCGTCGCTAATAGCTCCCTACCATATAGGGAGAGGAAACCTCAAGTAGGCCTCGAATCGATTCCGGGATCAGTCAATGGAGGACTACGTACCCCGGGGAAAAGAAAGCTCTTGCCCTTCTTAATAGTAAACTAAATGAATTTGTGGAGAAAAAATCCTTATGTAGCAAACAGAAAACCCCACCATGGGCTTGAGCCAGGAGGAGCCGTAGCAGAGCAAAGGGAAGCAGTAGAACCCTCCTAAGGTGATTTATCAGTTGAAGGAGACCTCACAAAGTAGATGAGCCGATAGGCGAAGGACGTTTTCGACAAACACCAAAGCAAGTCGTAAGCAGCTAATAACGAGGGTCCGAAGGCCAAAGTAGATGAGCCTTTAGGTTACAAAGTAGATGAGCCTTAAGTAATCTACGAAGGACAAGGACGAGCGAAAAGAAGGAGAACTGATAAATCACCTACATTGACCGTAGTCGAACCGAAAAGGGGATTCGACGCAAAGCCCAGATGAAGAGAGATAGTTGACAGGCTAACAGTCTTTAGTACCGTAAGGCGAAGGTAGAGCTGCGACGCCCCGCCCTTCGTAAGTCAGCATTCCACTTTGGTCAATCAACTAGATAGTGGATCCCCAACCGGATTGGATCTCGCTCAAAGGCTAGACTCACTTGCGCGCTAAAAGGACCGGTCTGAAAGTGCAAGATCCTATTGAGAGCTCATAGGCACTGAACCTGGGATCTCTTTCTTTATGGGGAAAGAGGCCAGCCGGCAGTTCGGGAGTGAACAGAAAGGCCGTGGATGCGGCGGAAGGGAACGCAGTAGGTGAGCTGTTAAGCGAACAGAACGGAGGAGCTGAGCTTTCCACACTGTACCCAACACGGATTGTTGCGTACCACTATTGGATTTATGATTGAGGTGAAGCAAGTCGAATTGCATGGAAGAGGAGGTCTTAGCACTCTATGGAGAATCGCCTGGGACCAGATGCCGATTTCGCTGGTTAAGGATCGGGCTTTGAGAGGCCCATACCCAAACTGGTAGACAAGGAGTCAGGCAACGGTGATAAAAGGCGACTAAAGCAGTGAGAATTACACAACATTGGCTTTATACACAATGTAATTCAAATCCCTTGCACTTTTGAGTCGTTCGAAGAGTCTGAAATGAGCTGAGCCGAGTAGGAAGAGGTGAGCAAATGTAGCGTAGCAGCGAACAGGCGAATATACCGCTTTACCGATAGGACTCCCTCAAGACCTAAGAGGGGGATAGCGATTGGGGGCCCCCACGGTGTGAATGAAGAGAAAGAGAAACCGCGTAAATCAAATACAAATAATAGTAGGGTGCCCCATTAATGAAAAGAAAAGAGATGCCCTACATGCCTCTATCAATTCCTTGAAGGAGAGAGAATGAGGAGGCCGATAGCAAGAGTTGTTAAGTGAGAAAGTGGTTGGTAAGAAAGGCATTCACATAGCAGCACGCAGCTTACTTGAAAGGAGCAGCTATGTCATGGACGACTGTAACTGAGTGAACACCACTTGACAGGTGAACGTAGAACGAGGCGCGTTTATGCGTCATAGGCGCTTTACTTATATTAGGAGGAGTCGCTTTGCGACGAAAAGCTGGCCCGAACCCTTCTATTTGAGTAGGTGAATCAAGTACACCATGGTATAGGTCCCGCGGATAACACATGTCGAAATTACTTAGAAAAGGATCACTCGAGTGTTCATAGCCATAGCCCGGTGGTCCGGAAGATTGAGAAAGAGTCTTCGCTTAACACATGCCTTAATTGAAAATGCTCTTTATGGTTGCATAGCTACTAGTGGTGTCCTGGATTCTTTATCTTTCTAAGTTCCCAGCTGAGAGTCTTCCCTTGAGATAATGCACTCCACCGGGCGGACCGTACAAGGCGAGGTATTTACTTGACTAGGTAACCCTCGTATAGCTTCTGTGATCCGTAGTGAAATAGGATGATGATCTCCATGGCGATCCGTGAGTCAATACAACGTCCCCGAAAACAAAAGAGATGGCCACTACATTTCTTTCGTTCGCTAGCGGCTAAAGCCCCTGAGGATCCCGGGGAGTTCGGAGGTGGAAGAGAACGGTGTACATACAGGAATAGGGTTTTGATGATGTATAGGCTTGGTGACAAGCGCCGGATTTGACTGTCGTTTAGTGGGGGTCCCCTTCATCGTGTAGCGACGCCAGTTTTCGTCGCAAAGCGACGATAAATCGCCTTCGGCGCCTCTTAGACTATCTCCCTGTTCAGTCGACTAGACTCCGTTTAGAAGGGTCACATTGAGGTCTCGATAGCATCGCCCCTAGTAACAAGGGCCACACAGCTAAGTGTCAAAGACCGTTGCCAGCTACGGCTAGTCGCAAAGGAGCCCTTCTGTTCCGTACTTTCTGCTTTCCCAACCCTACTCCTTTTGAAGTTCAGCTACATTAGGTTTTCCCATACACGTGAAACATTAGGCGACACAAAGTGGATTTAGCCGGGCTAATGATCAAGTTTGACCCGAGAATTCGTAACGGGGTAACAAATCTTTCAGCGTACTCTTAGATGCATTCTTCTTCTTTACGTCCCGTCGGCGCATCTGCATAGGCGCGTAGCGCAAAGGGTGACGAGGAGAATCAATCTGTTGTTGAAGCATAATCCGTTGGAGCAAGTTCCGCCTTCTTCTCGTGGGGAATGGCCCAATAGCACCATCACTAGAAAATAATAATATTGTTGCATTACAGTCAAGCCTCCAAGGTTCATGAAAGGTCACTTGATCTACAGTTGAGAAAGAGGCGAAAGATTTAGGGTTCCCATACCAGCTTCCCTACAAGGCCGCCCAACCGTCCGTTTTATGGAATTCCCCCTTTAGCCGAAACTCTTCGTTTTGGTGGAGATGCGCACATCCCTCTTTTACCGCCACCGAATAAGGCTGGTCAGAACAGGACTCCGCCAAGTGGTAAGACGATGTATAGATGGAGTGAGTTATACTCATTGCTGGTCAGTTTGATCCTAGACTTTCTGGTGTACTACCTTTTTCATCTTCTTCGCCTGCGATAAATCGCCTATAGTCTATTGGCCGTTGACCGTCAGGCGCCGAAGGCCCTGATGTGAGACAGTATTTGAAATGGACGAGGAGCCAGTATAGAAGAGCTGATTCTTGCTGCTACGCATCGCATCCTGTCTTTTGACATTGAAACCGAAAAGTAGTCTTTCGTCGACCCGTGGGTTCCCCCTTGGCAGCCGGGGTCTAATCAAAGGATTCCACGTGGTGTCAATTCACTTCTAGATGATATGAATAGACGAAACGAATCGAAACTCATAATAATGAATTCTTAAGATCATCCAATAGTATTCCAGTTATGAAATACCGGAGGCGAACCATCTTTCGTTTAGTAAGTCGAAGAGGACAACAAAGTAGTAATAAGCTATGCTACGAGGAGCCATAAGGTGATTTATCATAGAAAATGTTTCAGCCCGATAGTAGAAGCAGCGTGTGGATCACTTGAAGGTGAAGAAGACAGATTCCGTATTGCTATTTCGCCGATGGGTGCGATAGCGCAAGGATGACAACATGACTTAATAGGCGAATAGTCCAGGAGGTAAAGAGTCTTGCTAAGAAGCAGATACGACTAGGCCATACATTGGAGGCCTCCAATCATAATTCATATAGCGTAGTAAGGGAGCGGAGTCCAGTGACTAGATATGGTAAAGCTAGTGACCGCGTGTTAATTCGTGCGGCCTGATTCGACTCCTTGTTTACCCTTGATGGACTAGTTCGGTCGAGGCGCGTTTATGCGTCATAGGCGTCAGTCCACGCTAAAACGCGTAATCTCATTTGGGCTTTTTCACACAGGTAAAGAAGAGGGTCCCTCTAGGAAGTTCGGTTCCTTTACTGAAGCAGGCTCATAAGGTCCAACAATAAGACGGAAGTCGCTTTCACATGCCAATAGGCAACTGCTCTATTTCGTATCATCCCACCCAGAATTGCCTATATGGTATTTCACCAACAATCATATAATGATCTATTTCTAAAGGCAGACCCCGGCAATGGAAGATTCATCTGGTACATCTCTTATTCAATGGAATGTTGATTCTTACTCGACCTCAAATCATACGTCCTTTTCCATAATGAAATTGGCTCAACACTTTGGATTGTAGGTAATCCTCTCTCTTGTTCGCTGCAAATGAATCCCTGACGCATAAACGCGCCTTACTTATATAGGGCGGGCTCTTCGCCTTACTATTAAAGCTCACCGCGTTTACAACCAGCCTCTAGGCAGACTACACACCTGTAGTATAGCGAGACTACGGACATCGCGCCTACTTTAAAGACAGCCTACCGAGAATATGTATTCATTCATTGAATGGATCTTTGAAGAATGACTTCCATATTTGTCATCATACCCCTTTCGGCCATCCTATTCAATTCTCTGGACGCTTCTCTTCCTTCTAGTTTACATCATCACGACTTCTTATATATAAGCAGCAATTAAATCATTGCATCCGACCCTGTCTCTTCTTGGCATCAGCAGACTCCTCCGGAACAGGGGAAGCATGCAACTCTATAGCCGAGGGCAGGCGCGTTTATGCGTCAGCTTTTCTTCTTCTTTTTGAAACGCAAGAAAATCATTGGCCCCTACGGAATTGTCTATCAATTAGGAGCCAAAGCCTTCCGTAGAAGACTGATAAATCACCTGATGTATTCTTTCATTTCACTACCAGAGATTCGGTGATAAATCACCTCAGAACCCGACCTTTATAACCGGCACCTCACCACCCTTCGGGTTCCCTTAATTCAGTTATGAAACTGAGGCGAAGACGATCGATTAGCTGAATCGAAGTGTGGTCGATCTTTCATATGATTGATTCGAGACTGGGACTCTATCAATAGACGTATCGGTGGCCTCCGGGTCCTTGACTTATAGGGCTAAGAACTGATCTATCGGTAGAGGTTGGCACTAGTGAAATCTCGTACTCGATATTATATTAACAGAAGGGCGTTTATGGTCGAGTGCTGTCTTGCAGTAAGCAGCTAGTCAATAATAGCAAATGAATAATTAGTAACATGGGCCTTGCTTGCCCTATTTGTTTGGCAATGATTGACTCCCCGGCGTAGTAACGAGCAGCCTGGACTGCGCCGCCCTCTTGCTTCCGGTTCAGGAGAGTACCGAACGCCTCCTGTGACGATACAACCGCTCTCGTGAGACCTCCATATGGCACTATTTAGTTATTCTTCTTCACCCTTTCGATCATCAAAGGGGACTCTTTATTGATTGGTCTTGCAATCAAAGACTGGGAACGTCGGCGAAAACTCTTGCATGGCACTACGCCGGGGTAAGCTTTTGCGGTTCGGCAACGGGTTGTTCTCCAACCAGGCTTTGGAACTCCAGGTGTTTGAGCCTAGATCTATTCGCGACGAGAAGTCAGGTGATTTATCAGGTGGGTTTTGATGCTTTAGCAGTCCGCCACCAGACGTATACCATTCGAAAATCGATTATCTCCAGCTATATGATATAGAGAAACGTACTTTCACGGCAGAAAGACAAGAGGGTCGGTCCCTTGTTTCCAATTATTATTCTACTTCGCCAAAGGAAAATGTACCGTTAATTCATTATTATTCTATGGCATCGAGTACTTATTATTATTAGATGCTTTTTTTTCGTTATCAACAAAGTGTCATTCGCTTTCTACCGCTGTTTCGTACCTCGACCGCTATCTAATAGGGGGCGCAGTCTTGTTTGTTCCATGCTTTCTTCTTCCACTGGTAACTCGTGGATTCCTTTAGTTTGCGGCTGAAGCATAAGGATGATGTTCTTATATATTACCTGCGCATCCTCCCATTCTATTCAATAGGTATAGTATGGGTGCGGATCCAATACAATAGTGGATTCGTCCGGAACCACTTGCACTCCTTTTGCGGCAATAATGTCAAGGGTCATGTCGCCTATTCTCGGATTACGATGGTGTATTATCTCTATGTGCTATTATTCGTTGAAAGAATCATCTTTTCCCTCCTCAATGAATTACTTCCTATGGCGCGTCGGAGTTTAATAAATGGGCCTTGGTTGTCAGGCGATGAAATCCCTGCTTGCCCTGCTTCTGTTGATAACGGAACTTCTTCTTCTCTCCACTAGCAGACAGGAATCCTCAAAAAGAGGGAACCATTAACTATCCTCCATCCCACAGCGAAGTAAGGGAGCCAACGACTTGTGTCAACATATAGAGTCGCTTGCTTCTACGGTGGCAAAGCAGCTGATTTGAGCACCACAAGATGAGGTGACTTGCCTTTGTAATACAAGAAGATCACTGGCTTTTCATTGCTCCTTTGGTCTTGCTATTGGCGTCCCTGATAAATCACCTCCTTTCTATACGAAAAATGTCATTGATTCGATCCAATCATTCCGTTGAGCCGACATCAGCAGACTGAACTCCATTCTTGAACGCCCTATGGCACGTTGAGAAGCACCTCTTTTCATCTTCGGCCGAGACGAATAACGGCAAGACGCATTACTTCTTTGTATCAGTGAAGAGGCATCGAAAGCCTCAAATCCCGAGGAAGAAAAGCCTGGAGACCCCACCCCACAAGTGAGTGCGGAACTTTCAAGGAGCACGAGCGATGAAAGCCTGGGAAGGTGATTTATGATTTCGTAGATTACTTAGACGCGACGAAAACAGGCTCGTACCGATGTCTTCTAGTTCTCCTTTCCCGATAAATCGCCTTCGTCGCCTAGCTTTGCTTCCTCTCTTTTTGAGTTTGTTGACTGACTTACCTGCCCAAGTCCGATGGCTACGCTAACATCATAGTGGTGGTCGATCCCTTCTCCAAGTATGCTACCTTCATACCAGCCCCTTGACTAAAAGTCCGGCGTAGATTACTTATTACTTGGACAATGTTCGAAAGGGTTTGGCGTGGCGTGCAATATGGGCATATCACCCTTCTTCCGAAAAGAATGCATTGGTGTACGATCTAAAAGGATTCCACATGAAATAGGCCTGGCAGTGCAATTGTCTGAATCCTAAGACAGGGAGGGCAGCGCAAGGACTAGCACAATGTGACAACGTACACGCTTCCTCGACTTCTCTCCTGATAGAAAATCGGCAACCATATTCCCGAAGAATCGATACCCCGCATCTCTACTTCCACTTATTATTTCTCTACACACCCGTGCAAAAATCTGCTGGTGGACCGCCTTTGATCCCTACATTCTCATTCTCAAGTCTACCACTTCGGAATCATTGGAAACCTTAGTTGCATTATCCCCGTTTTGAAATCGATGTTGGACGATGCTGATGATCCTAACTTTCTATCCTCTTTTAGTATGGAAGAGTCTCAGGTCATCTGAGAATTTTCAGAGGTGAGCTGTAAGTTCCGAAGAACATTAGTGAACTCACCTACTCATATACACAATTATTGTATTGAGATATCCAGCGTCAGGCGAGCTAGGCGCCGAAGAAAGAGTCCGGTCGGGCAATCAGTTGCTCTACTATTCTAATAAAAACACAACGCGTAACGAAGGAAAATACATCTAACTTTCACTAAAAAGCTTATACTATATATATATAAGAAACTAGACGGAGGCTAAAGAGGCATGCATTGGACGGGGAAAGATATATTATTAAAGAGATGGGCGAAGAAGAGTCTTTATAGAGATTATTGCTGGAAATAAATGCGAACTCGACGAATACAGTTGAATAGCTACGCTACGAAGAGGAAGTTCCGCTCGCTGGTTGTAAACGTGCTGAGCCGTAAGGCAGGAGCTTCTTAATAGTAAGGCGAACTGAGTATGGGCCGGGGAGGTGAGCCGAAAGGCGAACAGTACAGAGGGGACGAAGGAGCTGAGCTTAATAAGGAAGGTGATTTATCACGAGAACAGCATATGAAGCTGACGCATAAACGCGCCTCGTCCCTTTAGCGGCATTCATAAAGGAAAGGAGATTACATACGCTACTTCAGGACGGACTTCTTAACCATGACCACGTTGGCAACCCAATCAATCTGGGTAATGGACTTCTCTGATGAAGTTGGCTGAGAGTAATTTGTCGACCCCTACCTGGCTGGACTGATAAATCACCTCGCTTCTATAGTATTAGCCGCTATCGCGACTCCGCCCCTGTATCCAATTGTGCCACCTCCTCACTACTGGTTGGCAGGATCCTACCTTTCGGCGACGGAAGGGCCCATGACAGGCCTCCGTCCGTGTGGAAGGGCTCTCGCCCCCGTGAAAAGCCAATAAGCTAAGATAGAGCGCTATCCCCAGACGTTTAGATTTGTTAGATTTGAACTCTTTTACTCGCTAGGAAGCGGAAGAAGCATGAAACTAAAGCAACCAACATATGCTTGCAAGAATCCCCCTATAACCCAATTAAAACCAACCGATGCTTTGGTCATTCACTTTGGCTTTTCCCTCTCCCACTCGAATGAAACCTGGCGAAAAAAGACAGGATGTGACTATTACTAGATGCATGCGGTTCAATACTATGCTTGTGGCTTGCTATGCTACTTCTTGTACGACCATGCCTTCCCAAGAGTTTTTTTCCTATATAGATATGCCCTTTCTCGCTTCCCGTGCTTTCCAGATGTTTGTATTTTCCAGTTCTATTCGATGAGGCGATTTATCGGGCGTGATAAATCACCTCCATTCGAGCTTTGTTTGACCGTATGCACCGTTTTCCGTAAGAAAGAATGGAACTGAGTATAGCAGCTAGTTGAAACGGAGTCACCAAAATCGATATGAATACCGATCTGAAGCAAGATGAGGAGCTACCGTTGGTGTGCTATGGTATCAGAAGTCTAGCGCTGAGCTGAGTGTGAGCATCTTTTCTATAATTTATTGGGTGATGCTCATCGAGCTATTGTGACCTTGGGAAAGGACACTTCCATTGCATCAGCTTCAAGCATAGGTGTTGGTGGGAATCAAAGGTACCGCGCCTTAGCGCATTCGATGGCGGCGAAGAAAGAAATCCTATTAACGGCCTCTGAATCACATGGGCACATTCCTCTACGATAGGCGTATGCAACTAGAAAGCAGTCATCATCTCTTATTATTTCATAGTTTTGAGTACTGTCCTACTACGAATGCTACTGATGCCATAGATCTTAGAAATGGAAAGGTATGTCGTATGTCGGCTAACCTAGGGTTGCTTAGTGGCTGATGGCTCCACGTGGAAAGCTAGGTGTTCGAAAACTTCCTATTAGCCCGTACGCAACATCTCTACTCTTTTGTTGCAACTCTATTTTGCCCGGAAAGTCCATTCTAAATCGTTCAAAAAGTAAGCTTTGACAGCTATATGAATATGAGATGAACGATTGAAATCTTAAGATGTGACTCATAGAAGGGAAGAGGTAGATTACTTTGTCGGTGAGCTGATACGCAGCGAAGGGCAAGCTGTGGGTCAATAGTAACGCGAAGGATCGGTGTTCTTCTTTTCGTCGTTCGTTCTCCGTCAAGCCTGGCATAGTGTTATTGACTTATAGGGTAACCTACGCAATTAGTGGGAGGTCCTTTATCGTAGATGACGAGTCGTCTTGCCCGATCAACTTCTCTCAGGGGAATCCCTCCATTGTCCATCCGACTCACCTTTATCTCCCGCTTCTGAGTCCGATTCATCGTCCGTACGTTGATCAAAATCGAAGTTCATCAGCAGCTAGCCGAGGGTTCCCACATTCTGATGTAGGGATTGCTGCTAGGCCCCTTCGAAGGGAACGGGGACACGTGGATCCACGACCCTCAATCCAATAATCTATTCATGCTATCAAGGGCTCCAGTCGAGAGGTAGCAGAGCAACCTTCACTCATTCCCATGGCCATATCCCATCATTCGGAAGAAAAGGACCTGACGCCTCTGATAAATCACCTATGATAAATCACCTCCTTCCTGGGCTTCTCAAGCGGCTTCGAGCCGACAGGGGAGTACTCACAAGCGGAGGTAAAGACCCTAGTGATCCGGTTATAAAAAAGGAAAGGCTTCCCTATCTGCATTTCTCGATTCAGCTCGCCTAGCTCCGGGGAAGGCGGAACCAAGCCCCTTAGCTACATTTTGGAAGACTCCTTTATTCAAGCAAGAACTCAAATCCGCAGCTCTATGGCACCAGGCAATCCAATCCTATTATTAATCGAGTGCTTCTGATGCGCGTCGCAAGCCTTCTTTTCCATTGTCTAGCTCCGAGGACCAAGCCCACCTCTCCTTTCCCAAGCTTTAGCTCCCCTCTCCTGCCTATAGAACTGGACGGTGCAAAACCGAGGTGATTTATCAGTTTCCGCTTCGGCCCCGAGCGAGCCCGGCCCCATCCTTGCCATTAATTATACTGGAAGGAAGGCTCTTGCCATTATACGAGAAAACAAGACAAGACTGCCCTTGCTCTTCTACAGGGCTACGCGCCTGCTCTTCTACTGGACTGGATCTTCCTCTTGCTCTGTTGCGAATACGGCTCTCTCTTGCTCTTCTACAGCTCCTCCTTTCCTCGTTCTCCCTAATCAATAAGGGCATCATCACTTTCCGCTACGCGCCTTGCTCTGTACGTGAAAACACAAGTCTTCTTCTTGCTCGTGCTCTTCGCCTGTAGGCTTATTAGCATCTGACCTCATTCGAGGCGACGCGCCACTATTTTGACTCCTTTTATGCAATTATGAACTCCACGGAACTTTCTCGATTCCAATGCAACTGGTACTTTTTGAGTTGACGTAACAAACTACGCGAGCCTCCCGATGAAGCCAACAGAAATCCTATCCGAATACTAAAAATAAAAGGCAGTTTCATTATTGTGGTATACCAGCCGCCAGTTCTGGAACTTCCAGTTCCAATCGGAGCATATAGATCCGTAAATGGATTTGTATGTATAGCCACTTCAGTCGTTTCTCGAATGGAAAAAAAGAATCTTTTTTCTGGGAACATGGTAAAGCAGAAATTCTTATGTTCGTGATTCTTCATCCACCGATGCAGAAAATGCTCCAGTTTTCCATTCTCATATGAGGCAGGAAAGTTTATTGGCAACAGGTCGGCACGAAGTGATTCATCATGCTCAAAGATGAACCGATCGCCTTTAACTATTAGGGGGGACGGTTTATAAATCAGAAAATTCCCACAAATGGAATGAGAAGTGGGTCCATGTAAATGATCGAGACCTCGCAAACAACAACGCTCCTTACCCATATGGAGTTCGGGACCCAAAGGCAATCGTTGAGTGAACTGTATCTTATTCGTATTAGTTGACCTAAGCCGCACCATTATTGCTGGGGGGTGGGGCTCGGCCTCCGAACCGTACGTGGGACGAGTTTCTGCCTCATACAGCTCGGGCCGAAGACCGGGGGAAGTTGAGGAGAGATGGGGAGACCCAGCTGCTGCCGGTCGGGACGGACAGGAAAGGGGGCCTTGTGAAGAAGCAAGTCCCCCCCCCAAAAAAAAACCGACCCTATAGCGCTTCGCGTTCTTTCAATTCCATCCCAGTCCAATTCCGCGGCGGCGGAGACGCGATCTCATAAGTGCAGTAGTCGTCGTCTGACCAATCGGCTCGGACACCAGATCGCTCGTGCCCGCCCAAAGATCATGCTCGCCCTAAATGGAATGGCTCTCTTAGTTACGCTGCGCCCCGACCCGAGTCCCCACGTCCGCTTTTATCCGCCCGCAACCCGCTTTCTTTGCCAACACAACGGGCCTTCCACTTCGTGCTTCCGCACTCAGCTCCCATATCCAGGCGATTTATCGCGGAGCGTTTATTAATGCCCTTGTAGTCAATAATGCGTCGTTCGCCGCAATAATCTAACGAACCTTATTATTATTGCCCTTCTACGATTACTTAGCGCTCAGCGACTTC
>JAOBAK010000069.1:342889-352902 GCA_025212335.1 Chlorophytum comosum
AAACTACCTCCTTCGTTTGTGAAGGAAGCTACATGGAGACTTCAATCCCACTATGCTTAACACAGGGTAGGGGCTAAGAGATTCGGCTAATCGCTTCCTTCCCGGAGAAAGGAAACTCGCATCCCAGGCTCACAGGCGTATCTCTTGGTCCTGCCACACCAACCCTTGTCTCGCCTCTCCGTGAACTAAGGAATGCTTTCAAAGCCTAAATAAGTAAGGCTTTCATGCGTTGTAATACGCGTTTTACTTCAGTAGTGGGGAGGAGAATGCCAATTGTCCGGGTTTCTACGCCTTTTAATGGCCTCCGTGAGCTCCTTTCTACAAGGGTCCGAAGGAGTCGGCTTTTCCCTCATTTCATACCGCGGTTCGTCTTCTCCCGGGAGGTGGGAGTTGACTAGATTACCAGTTCCGCAACCCCGCCAGCGCCTCGTCGACCCGACGGTTCGGATCGATCAGTTTGAGCTTACCTCGGCCGACCGCTCCGCGCCTTGTGGACCTAATTGGGAGCCCTCGCTAAGGCGCAGCGTGCTTCTGATTCTGATAATGGCAGGGCCCGTGAACCCCTCTACTACTATTTCATATAATTAAGAAGTTGACTATGGGAGAACCGGAAATAGACTTTGGAATCGAAAAATCTCGGAAAAACGTACCATTTTCCCCTGTTGGCCTAAACCAACTCATCAAATGCTTATCGCTATGCTTAACACATGCATTCATGAAATAAGGGCAACTCTCTCTTTCCCCTTCAACCGAGACAACGCCGGTTTTCGTCGCAAAGCTCCCCTATAAGTAAAGCGCATAAACGCGCCTCCGACGCCCGATAAATCGCCTTTATTTCATAACCTCACCACGCCTCCGCGCTCTCCTAAAGTAAGAGAACTCAATCTGGGGGTCCCCTAATTTAACTGATAAATCACCTCTCGTTATTACTTTGTCGAGTAGTCAATTTCATTTAATAGCGCCGTTCGTTATTATTTTTTCGATCGCTCTATTGGACTCTTTCTGGTAGGGAGTGCACCCGGAACACTTGGGTCTCTGTCTCATCCTGCTGTAGCCCCCGATTCCGCAAAAAAGCAAATTCCGCTCTTATTCGCGTGTAATGTAATAACTTACTAATGGATGATTATCTGCAAAAATGCCTGAATTCCGAATTCGAAAGCGGCGTGGCCCCTAATCAATAAGGCTTCTGATCAATAGAACAGGAAGAGGAGAAAAGAAAGACCACCAAAAGTCACGGCCAGCAAGATACGCATAGTGATTCGATCTTTTGATAACCCATTTTTAGAAAACTACAACTTTGGGGGGCTTACGCGTTACACACGGAAGATTGGATTGCCTGAATCACGAGTCTTATATACTGTGTTACGATCACCTCATATTGATAAAAAGTCCAGAGAACAATTTGAAATGGAAATCAAGAAACAATTTCTGGTCATAAAAACGGAAACGCATGAATTGCGCAAGAAGTTTTTTCGGTTAAAACGCCGTGCGACTCGGAGGACATAAGACTTTTTGGTCTTGCCGACGGTACCACCATGCCGGGACCTTTACCGCCGCTTATTGATTAAGGGGGGGAAGAGGAGGGGAGGTATGAAGCGTGGGAAACTATGCAACGAAGTGTATGATACAACATGTAAACTCCTGGAGTGGCGGCTCAACATTGATCAACGCGAGTGAACTGTGCTTAGACGCTTCGTAAAACCGCACCGCATCAAATTGAGATCAAGGGAGGGCCGCTATTCAGCGCCTTTCGATTCACGGAATGTGATCTGGGACACGATGGGAGTTAGCGTGCCTCGGTAGGCAAGAGATCACCGGAGTATAGCACAAGATCGCCTTTTCTTGCTGCCATGGGGTCAACCTGTGAACAAGGTAAACCCAATGGGATAGGAACCAAAAAACGGGAGGGTACCGCATTGGGCAGAAGACGATCCAAAAAGCGAAGGCGAATAAGGGCCAAGGGAACCCCATTGATTAGGGGCCGGGTGAGATAGGCGACAGGTAGCTTGCTTCCAAGCCGGCCCGGCCGCGAGGAAGAAAGAGATCTTTGCCGGTGCTGACTTGGATCTCGGGTGACGGAATAAGGCGGCCAGAACGAGCAGTCGCGGTCGAAGCTTGGCTCTAGCCAATAGGCGGGAAGTAAGCTTCGCTACAGCGAAGCGCTTACCAAGCGCGAAGGGCACGAAGGACTTGAGCCGATAGGCGAGGTGATTTATCATAGGTGATTTATCATAGGCGCTTTACTTATAGGGGCTTTGCGACGAGAAGGCCGGGGACTTGAGTCGCGTAGCTAAGATAAGACAGAGTGTCGGGTGCATTCCTTTCTTCGTAGATTACTTTAGGCGAAGAGGATTTCATGAGCATTAATAAGCGCGACGTGCCAGGGGGCTCATTAAATTATTTACACGAACGGTTCGCTATTTCGCGAAGGCCCTAATATGCTTCGCCACTTGAGCCGTATGCGGGGGAACTCGCACGTGCGGTTCGTCAGGGGGGGGGGAGAACGTCGGTTGAGCCATTCCATCCCAATAGCGTATATTTGGAGCTCAATATGAAATTCGTCTTTCTTGCAAAACCCGTTCGGATAAGGGCAAACTCCAGAGATTGCTTCGAAGTAAGATCCTTGCGTTGACCCTTTCCTCAACCGGTCGTCATTGACTACATTTGAGTCAAAAGAGAAAATGTATTTTCTTACGAAAACGCGCAGTGCATTACCAATACTTCCCTGCTGTTGTGGCTTTCTCATTCTTGTACTACACCTCCCTCTCGCTCTTAAGGGTAGATTATCTTACTTCTGCTCAAGCCTCCTCTGATAAATCACCTCGCCTTATTATTGAAAGTTAAGGGAACCCCACATCCTTACTTTGCTTTAATCTCCTCTCGATATGCCCGAGGAAAAAGGAACGTGGGAAATCGACTATTTCCCCCGGTGTCTTAGTCTCTAGGGCACCTCCGCATTGCCATGTTGCTGGGACGTACAAGTGGGGCCCCATTTTGCTTGTCTTCTAGAATGGTATTGAAAGCCCTATTGAGTAAAGGCTTTTTGTGTCTTATCCTGACTTCTTTAAGTAAGTGATTAGGGAAAGGGAAAAAGGTTAAGTAAGCAATATTCAACGTCTGACTTCCTTAAAGAATAGTCAACATAGCGGAAGTAATTAATACAACGCGCTTTCCAGCCCTCGTGAACCACTGCAAAGCAGTACCGAGCTGAGTGGGAACAAGCGCAACGGGTGTCCGGACAGGTGACATCGCAGCGGAAACTGGGAAGAATGATCAAGAGGTGATTTATCAGAGGAGTCAGGGATGGAAAAGACTTTGGTTGAGCGGGAAGCGGAATGTTCACAGCAGCAGGGGCGACACGGAAACTTTTTTTCTCGCA
The DNA here is from genome assembly GCA_025212335.1 of Chlorophytum comosum. Classification (NCBI taxonomy): domain Eukaryota; kingdom Viridiplantae; phylum Streptophyta; class Magnoliopsida; order Asparagales; family Asparagaceae; genus Chlorophytum; species Chlorophytum comosum. Next base: position 346,269 of record JAOBAK010000069.1, read on the forward strand.
GGTAGACCGCTTCAACTGCTCGAGCTTCTTTCAGTCTTGTTGCATGCAAAAGATCGGACTTGCGGTACCGATCAATAGCAGGAGTCTCGCTCCAGGAGCGTAAGGATGATGGGATGAGGGTGGATTGTCAGTAGCTGCATCTAGAACCCCCTGCATCACTATCGATAGGAATTCGGGAGGCGGATTCGTAACGAAGGGATGGGGGTCTAAATGGATATTAAAATGGACTGGGATGAGGGAACCCCAAATTCTCAGTTGTTGAGACTATTAAAAGCTTTGTTCGGTCGGCCCTCATATTCCTATCAATTCCTTATCCGTAGTTGGAAGGCCTGAGTGAATAAGAAAAATGAAAGACGGTAGATATTCTCTAGTTTCGAAGGGTTGATGGATTGATCGATTCTTTCTAATCAATCGGGGGAGAACTCTTAACGATGCTTTGAATCGCACGTGAGGGCCCCATTCAATAGACTTGCCTTCTGAGATGGGCGTTCTCGTCCTTGTCCTTGAGGAAAAAGAAGCGGGTCCACTACTTGTTTTACTAAGAATAGAGGAAGTGAATGTGAATAGAAGCATAGAAGCGTGGACCACCGGGAGGGACCACGTGGATCGCCAGCATGAACAACGTGGACCGCCCGGATGGATGATCGCGCGACAAGAGAGGCCGGCCTAGACACCACCACCGGTTAGGCTTGCTTCTTGATAATTCGACTCCTCGCCCTATCACGTAAATGGCCTCTGGAAAGCTTATGACTCCTTCGTCGCCTCATCAAAGGCCGATTGTAGATTGAAACTGCTACCAGGAAATAAGGTGAATACCGTTAATGCTTCCCAAAAGTTGGCAGCATCATCGCATCTTGCTAGATTTGCTATATAATTCTAAGTAAATTCATTTGGATGGAACCGCGGAATTTGACCTGATTTCAAATAAAACCCGTTAGCACTTTGAATAATTAATAACTGTGCCAAGGCGGCTTGCCGGAACTAAAGGGTCCATAAAATAATAGTGATCTATAATTTGTCGTACTTCTTCTTTCCTTTGATTGAAAAGCAAGCCTTCCATGTGAATTCGAAAGACTTCCAAACTTGACTAATAGGGGTGCTTAATGTAACAGAAATCCTCAGAATAATGAATATGATAAATCACCTCTCCATAAGATAAAGAAACATAGCCCGTTCACAACTCGGATCAAATGGTGTGAACCCATTTTGGTTTATCATTTTCTTTTTTTCTTTTCTATGAAAAAACCCCTTACTCCTTATCGTGTATCGGTATCAGTAATGAAAGAGACATCCAAAGCAATGAGAAGGGACCTATGATATACCCTCAGGAAAATGTTTCCCTTTAACGCCTACCACCCCCGGGGATTTTTCCCTATCTAAGCGGCCTCAAACTCATCCGCTTGTAAATTCATGGTGTAAGGTGATTTATCAGGCGTGGACGCAGTGGGTGAGCTGCGTTAGCAGGGAAGAGGTAGATTACATTTCATTTCTATACGAAATAACTTACGACCGAGAACCAATAGACGTTCGTAACCTGGATGAAATGACTCGACTCCCATAAGACGTGCCACATAGCCGTACATGCCCTAGAGTAGGAATCTACCCGCTGAATCATGACTATCGCCAATAGCTTCTCGCATGCCCTAATAATCGAGTGGATTACTCTACGACTTCCCTAGTGATCGATCAGTGCCAACTCCAGAGAACGCTTTCTATTGCGCGTCAATCCATTTTCGTATAAAGACAGCGCCCCGAGTCCTCTACTGAGTCCCCCCCGCGCGTTACAAGTTCGATCTTAGGCATTTCCGAGATCGTTTGCGAGGGCTCCCATATGGCAGTGAAAAAGCAGATTGCTCCTAGGGTGCCACCCGGAAGTTAGGTAACAAGTGAAGCTCGAGCTCTATGAGAGGGAACCCCAATGATTCAAGTCAGATCCTTCTGCACCACGAGAAGATAGTGCGCCAATTGAGACTAATATATTAGAGCTCATTCCCTTGCCCCGATCACGATCGCTCAAACGAACCTGGCCAACTGCGGAACCGCTTTGTTGTAGAGCTCGACCTATAGGCCCTATTAATTATTACTTGATGTGGGCAATAATTATTTGATTTCTAAAGAATGGCGCGTAAGACAATCCTCTCACGCGTGCCGAGCATTTCGTACGTCGCTTTCCGCAATAACTACATTGACAACCGAGACCGGAGAACCTAGCCCAACCTACTGGATCGAGCTATCGCACCATCTTCTGTTGACCCCTGGAAATGATTGATCTACTCTGTACGCTTCGTCTCAAACTTCATAATTCTTTCCCCGGGCACTGAAGATCGACCTGGTAGCGAGCCATTAGCGCTTTTATTGAGTGCGGGGTGTCCTGCTCTTGAGCTCCTCCCCCTACTAATAAGGGGATCGAAATTACTTATAATAAGATTTCTCTCTCTAAGATACCACATAAACAAGCGTCTGTTCGCCTCTAAGGAATCTCAACTCGCGTTTACAGGAACGCCCAACCCCTTTGAAGTTAGTTTAGCTGTTCTTTTCCTCGGTTGTGTCCAGTCAAGGTCTTCTATTGGCAATTGGAAACGTCTTAGTGGTCGATCACCTGCCTCACCAGCGGGGCGGACGAGTTCTTGCCTTTTCGGGTATTGAAGTAGTGTAAGACAGAAGGTCTGGCGTTTCCCGGTTTCATTTTTAGTGTACCAATGACCACAACGTAACAAACTAGTAGATTATTCGTCTACAGGGACAAATGAGCTCGTTAAAGGAATCTACCCTTGTATCCTCTATTATTGGGGCCTTATTATACGGGGTGAGGCAAGAGAGCCTTATTGAAGTAGGGTGCCGTACTCGATCATTGGACTCGACGGGACGCTTCTAAAATGCGGCACTTTCTGTCTAGGACATCTCTGGCATTCTACTTCCCGGGTACTACGAAAGTGATTATTATCAATAAGCCTAGAATGGATTCTAGATGCCGGACGTTGACGACATCGCAGGTTCCGAGTGAGCGCCCTTATTTGGTCCACAACGAATTCTTACTACTTTCATGAAGACAAAGGAAACTGGATGAGCACAAGCTTATGCGCCCCCGGCCTCCCCGCTAGAATCGTCAGGATAGCGCTTTCTACTTGACCTTCGGACCCTTATTACTTTACTTTGAGGCGTGGTATTTGCATAAATAAAGAGCAAAACGTGAGTTAATAACGAGGGGCCACTAAAGACGCTACTGCCACCCGAATGAGAAAGTGCGTTAGAACACACATCAGATCAGGTCCCATCTATTAACGGACTTAGTTTGATCCCGTCGCAGAATTCTTATTGTACTCTTCCCGGGGCGGTTTATTATACGGGGGCAGCAGGTCAGTAGTTTAGACTACTAAAAAGGTGAACAAACAAGATATGCTGCTTTTGTCAACTGAAGTCAGCGGCAAGGGAAAGGCCCAGGCAACAACAGCAGCCTTAATTGTTAGGGCGACTTGGGATTACCAAGCATCCTAGCTTCCAGGAACTGTAAAGGGGCCCCAATCGGGGATGGCCGTATAATAAGGCGGCTAATAGGAAACCTCAGATTGCCCAGTGGGATCTATTGGATTTGTCCCGAGCCCGTATAAGTACTTTTGATTAGAACCTCATAAACAAGAAAGACAGGCCCGTTGAAAAGTCGTGATGGTCATCCCGATTGAAATCAAGGTGATTTATCAGGCGGCCAGGCGGAATGAAAATCTTAAGATGTGACTCATTGCTGCTAACAAGCTGATACATCTTCTAAGTCGAAGAGGGAATTTTGAATCCTCTTTACACCAACGCGTACATTTTTGCTTTTTTCTTTGTGCTACATCTCTTTAGGCGTATACTCCTATGATATTCGTCTGCGAGCCCCTCCTCTCTCCCACGTCATCCCACCGATCTGCGCATCGGCTCTGCTGGTTGGCTTTGCTATCACGGCATATCCCCAGCTCCAACAACGCAGCGGGGGGCATCATCAAAGAGTAGAAAACTAATCAACTCCAGCTCCTTAACGGGTTCAAAGACCTTTCTTTTCCACTTTGGGCTTTCAGCGCCTTTCACTCTGGAACGCTTATTCATTGCTACTCAGCTCCCCTTCCTTAAAGCCCAAGCCAAATAGTGTTGAGGTGAGAAAGGCTTTTTCTTCTTCATCTGCTTCTGAAGATCCTTTACTTGGAGATCCGATCATTGCCGAATCGGGGATTATTTTGCTTTCTGTCTTAGTGTTGGCGTGTGCGTGTAATCCGCATCTGGTTAGGGAGAATCTCCACGTGTACTTTAGCCCTCGGGAAGAGGAGTCTGTTCCGCGAGATGGCGTTGTAGCGGTTGATCATGCATTAATAGATTAGGGGATGCGCGACCGGGTAGGATTTCAAATAATCTAGCGAGGACAGCAACTGGGGTCAAATCCTAGGGACAAGCTTGAAGTAAGATATTAAGGGAACCCCAACGCCTGATAAATCACCTTGAATAGATTATTTCGTACCAACCCTATTAACGCAAAGCAACGGCAGGAGCTTGACCAGGCGACGGGATCCTAGCGCAGGAGTTTTCGTCGCTGGATTAAGACGACGACGCTACTTGTCTGCAAGCATTGAGAGTTGTACGCAGGGCCCAATCATAGTCAAAAGAAGAGTTTTGGCTCCTTAGGAAGGCGAGCTATATGCTTAATGCAAGTCGAAAGAGTCTCTTATATATTCAATTTCGAAACTCAACATTAGGCGTAGATTACTTCTTTGCTTCCCTCCGATCTGCGCTCTCCGAAGACAAGAGAGCATTTGGGGTTCCCCTTTTTCCGAGCCGAGGTACGGACGGGTTGCCCATTGACGCAGTACTTCCTTGTGTTCTGCTTGGGTAAATATGGTACGGTGTAAGCACGACCACTTGTTGATTCAAAGACAAGTTGGAATTTCACCGCTGATGGTTCGTCTCGAGTCTCGCCATCTTCTGCAGTAGTTGCTCTTCTTTTGAGAAGTCACTCGCGCGAGCAAGCTCGCCTAACTTCTAACTTTGCTTGCTTTTTGCCAGACCTTCTTCTTGGTCGACCCTAAACGTCTTACCTTGACAACGTCTCCAGCCAAGCTCCCCCAATTAGGTCAGTAGCTGGCCTAGTAGCGGATAGACCAGACCAAATAAGCACAGTAGCTCTTCTTCCTCTCCTTTCAACTCTTTCATACCTTGGAGCCTTCTCTATTAGTAGGGCATCCGAAATAACAATCCCTGCTATTGCTAGTGGCCCTTATTTATAGGGCGACGGCAAATCCTACCACGACCTCACGGCCATCCATGCCGGGCCAGAGTCTGAATCAAAACTTGCCATAACAAGCACTGCCTTTGGGCATCGTTTAGCGGTAGGAGTCGAGCTCAAGTTAGGGGAGAAAGCTCGAAGAAAGAGAGAGAGAGATTCAATACGAGATTTCTTCGAGATTGAAGACCTCTGGAATCGGGGATTCGAATTTCGTAGATAGATAGAGCAATCACTCTCCCTACTAACTAGAAGTCGAAGGGATCTGCTTTTTCGGGGTGATGGCCCTTCTTCGCCAGATACCCACAGATGACACCCTCAACTAAACTCGACCTCTTGATTGGCAGCAATCTTTTCTTCTCGTACGACCTCAAGTCTGTTCAGGCAGTGTACTATCTGTTTGAAGTGATGCAACATTGCTTTGACCGCTCCTACCACAACGACCGACCCTTCGGTTTCAGTTGTAGTTTGTCGTGCCAGGCAAAGCGAATAGGCTGGTTCTCTTCTCGAGTTTTCAAGCGCGTCTTCGGAAGACGGAGCATAAAGCAAAGGCGCATAGCGCTCCGCTCGACTAATAAGTAGGGCAGGCGCTGAAAGCCCAGATCGATCAGAGAAGTGCCAGTGGCAGCGGCTGATGTTGATGTAGCGATTCTCTTTCGACTTCGAGTAAAGTCAAAGTAGCTCCTTTTACGGCGCCGGACGAGTGACATCTTTTCTTTGCAGCTCGTCTTTTTTCTATTGGGACCGTTCCACTGGGAGCCTTGGGCTTACTTATTCTGTAGGCGGGTTACCTCTTCTTAGTAGACCCCTTTTGTTTAGGGCAGGCAGAATAGCCTTGGGGTTCTAACTGATTGGCTAGTCACCTCCTTCCCTTCGCCCTAAAATAATCGATACGAGCGTCCCTGGCGGATTCGGCATCGACAAATGCTTCTCTTGCCGATGCGTCTGCTTCTCCCTATCGATATCGATGAACTGTCGAAGACGCACATCAGAATGAGTATCACATCTACCAAAAAGCCATTTTGACATTTACATTGAGCCACTTTCTTCGTGATCCGTTTTCAGACAAGTACTGAAAGGGCGGGCACTTTCCTATGACGGTCTCAGGTTGACCCGAGCCCTAGCGATCGACTAACGTTTTACTGCCCTTCTTAGAAGACGAGGAGGCCCCACTAATAAGGGGTAGTCCCCATAAAATAGGTATTCAAGCCGCGTAACGTTAGGAGCCATAAGGCGAAGAGTAAGTTAATGTAGTAGCTGAGCTACCTTTAACCTGTCATTGGCAAGGGGAAGCTATCCAAGAGGTGTTGGGACTTCCAAGTGGGTTCGAATGATGAGGGCTCCCTTGCTTAAGGGGAATATCACCTATCCAGGGTGTGTAACGCA
>JAOBAK010000069.1:531594-557431 GCA_025212335.1 Chlorophytum comosum
AGCGATCAGTTCCCTCAATGGTAAGCATGGCAGGTCAGGAAAGGAGTCTATCTGCCTACGTTGATTCTTTCATTTCTCCCCGCCTGGTTTCTCTCCTAGGAAAGAAAGGGCTCATTAGATTATTATTAGCTGCGCATCTACTCATTGCCGGGTCGAGCCGATTACTTCTTCAATCTCCTCTCCGCCTCACGTAAAGTAATGGGCCCTCTTGTGCGCTCATTTCTTGCTTTTGCTACGTCCGCTTCCGGTTCGCCAAGGACCGCACTCAGCGATCTCATTACTTCGGACAACCGATGGGGGCCCCCAATGATCCTTTGCCATCGTTCTCACGGAATGAAGAACTGCTGCCCCTCTCCTTAATGTTCGTAGATTACTTGGTCATTAGGGCAAGCGGAGCACTACTCTAAGTAATCTAACGAACCCTCTCGCTACGCCCTCGAGCGGAACTCGTTCATGGCGTCTTCTGGTTGATCATAGCTGTTAGTATTTGCTTTCGCCCTGTCAATCAACGCGAGATTCATCTCTTATTTATTATATAAAGCTCGCCTCGCTCTCCTTGTAGCTGAGCTAACCATGCTTTCAATAATAAGGAAACCCACCAGGGAGCCCTCACTCGAAACAAAGGCTAACGGTAACATTGGTTCATTTCTATAGAAATCCACTTCCCCCTTATCGTGTTGTGGCAGCTGGACGACCTATAGAGAGCCTAGGTAATGTAGTGACAACAGAGCTATATCTGTGATACCGAGACGAATTGGTGGGGATCTGGAGAGGAGCCCGCCCTCTTTTGATATAGAATTCCTCGCGTGACCTCACACTACGATGAATAAAGACCATAGCGGGACCTCGCCAGCCTATTCAGGATGACTACTCTTAGCGATCCCCCGCGGACAACCCAGAGAAAGTGGTATATTAACACCATCATGAAACAACTAGCACCTACTAAGACGAGTACGAGAGAAAGTCTAACCCAGGGAAATGCTTTTGCTGACTTTAGAAAAGGGATTTGTTACAGATCCACTACGGATTCAGGACGGAGCCAGTGCTGCTTCCCGCTAGCATCGAGAAGGCCCTCGACAAGGTCTCAGAACCTTGCCCCCCGGCACGTTGATTAAAAGACGTTCTTTGCTCTTCCCCTAGACTATAGTCTTCTCTTTCCATTCTAATGGTCCGAAGTTTTTCTGTGTATTGGATCAGCCCTTCAGTGGGTTGCAACCATTGGTAACCTTGCCGAGTCTTCCCTTCCGATTCCAAATATCTTCATATCATATAAAGGGTCCGAAGGAGAGAAATAGACTGAAAGGTTTGAGCTCGACCAGAAGACTGAGAACAATACGACTTACTTTAGCAATGACGAGACCGTTACATCTACGTCTCAGCTATGGAAGTTCCACTCGGCATAGCCAGGGTGGCTGGAATTGGTAAGCCCCGGATAATTACTAAGCCACTGTTCTCCCCATCCGAGAGGAGCAGCAAGAGCTAGCATAGAATTCCCTGCTAGCACAGAAAATCCGTCCTAAGACTGCTCCAGACCCCGAAAGCCTAGAAGTAAGCAATAACTCTTAACGATGCAAGGAATAGCTATCGTTTCGTGTCCAAGTCCAAGCACGGGCTGAGACTTACCAACTGAGATGGATAGGCTGGGTCAGCTAGTATTGAATAAGAAGACGCTTTTTCTTATTCCCCCGCTACTTGGCGAATTGAGTGCACTACTAGCAATGAAGGTCAGCTCCTATCTTTACGGTTTCAAAATCCCTTCTTTTCTATCTTTAGCTGAGGGCAACATCTCAATCTGAAACCCATCCTTGACAAATCAGCTCAGTTTAGTTATGATAGTAGTCGTGGTAGAGGAAACCGAGTAACCTTGCTTTGTTCCCACTGTGGTGTTGAGGGTCATACTGTGGATTACTGCTATGATCTGCATTGCAGGTCTTCTGCTCCTCCTCATTATGCCAATCATGCCCTTACTTCAGATACTGAGGGAACCCCACTCAGACATCCATGTCAGGACGAGATGGGACCTCTGACAATTTAGTGCTTTCTAAGGAGCTCGAAGAAGTTTCTTCAGTTCCAGGATACTACTCAGCAACAGTTCCGCAACAGAGTGATCCACAGCGGCACACAAAAGAATGCCCTTTTAGTAAGGATGCACTGAGAGAGCTGCTAAAGCAACTGCCAATTCCCACGAGGGTTCAAATGCTAGAGAAGGAGCTGCACATTCCTAGAGGGAGCAGCTTTCGTAACCGGTCTTGTTGGAATATAATGGGGCCCCAAGAAGGATTGTTTCAAAATAAGCTGTTTCGGTCATCCTACTTCTTACATGAGATCATGTATTCCATTCCTCTCACATTTGCAAGAGTTATTTCTTGGGGTTCCCTCGACTCTCCGGAGAGTAACTAACCTATTAGTTGGGAAGAAAGAAGTGAATCATCAGCATTGAATGTCTACCCCTTTACTAATAGGGCTGGGGACTTCTTTGTTCCTGGGCCCTGTAAACCAACCCTGCTCATGGATTTGATGTTAGTTAGTGGAAAGGAAAAGATACCTATAATGAAAAGGTCTTTTTATTCCCTGACTGTTTACTTGAACACTAGTTACCGTCTCCGAGTGAAAGAGATCCAGCCTTATTGAGGGGAGGGACTTCGACGAGGGTACGACTCAGCTCTAGCTTTCACCTCGACTAGAAAGTCTCAAATCACTACGAAGGAAACCTCAAAGTAGGTAATGCAATTCGTACTCGAAAAGGAGTAGCGGAATTATGGTTAAGGAGCGAAGCCACTCGACCAAAGGGTTGAAGAGCTTAGTGTGCTAAGGGGGAGGAGCGAAAAGGAATCTTTCAAAGATAACTTCTTAGCCGATCTAGTTCAATACTTTCCACTTTAGGACTCAAATCAAAATCGTAGTGGCGAGAATTTCCATTGGTGTGACGTGGTCTTGTGAAAAAAGGTCTCGGTGGTGTGGTCTTACAGAATCCGATGTAAAAGGCATGGTTTACTGTATAATAGTTAGCATTAGCAGGCTAATGAATAACACTCTTTATTTCAAATCCCATTCAAGTGATAGAATCCAAAAAGTCGGACCAATGCCACTGGCACCAGCAGATAGCAAGACCCCGCTTTTTTCCCGCTCCTCCCGCTTCGCGCCTCTACTAGCCTAGACCTCGAAGACTGCGAAGTAGATGCCAATAAATAGTACTCTTTTCACACTTGCATAGACAGCAACTAAGATTCGAATATTCGAAGCTGAGGAGATCAGCAAAGACAGTGTCTACAACCAGAACTGTCGAACCACCAATCTTGCCACTGAATGATCCAAACAAAGTCAACTCATTCATTATAGGGATCAACACCGGCTGATAATAGCCCGTCTCTGACTGCCGATTGCCAATTCTTGTGGAATGAACCCTTACTGCACTGCTAGCGTTGGAGGAAAGCGGGCACTCTCACACGGATTGGACTTCAACCGTGCTACTAGGCCTAAAAGCTTCCTTCGGGTCTTTCATAGGTTTCATCGTTGCTATAATGTAATATTATAAGAGATAGTGGTTAAGAGTGATTTTGAACCTGTTATGACTCCTCTTATGAAGTAGGAAGAAAATACAAAGAAGTCAAGATACTTAGCTTACCAAGAGTTCCGGAACTAGAGAGATAAGAGATAGGATTTGTTCTCCATACGAGGGAAAGCGCTTGTCGTCTATCTGATCTCCTTTCCTTTGACGCCTATGATAAATCACCTACGATAAATCGCCTCCGACGCTGCGCGCCTATGACGCATATGATAAATCACCTCACTTCTCTCTCCTTTCCCTGAGTCTTGGAGTCTCGGTTTTAGCGATATTCCTTCCTTCTCTGAGGAAAAAGCCATAGTATTATTTAGGGGCTGGTCTTCCTGATCTTAGGCTGAGACGAGCGGCCCGCAGACCCCATTTCGGAGCCATAGTAGTGGGCATATTGGTCCTGTCAGTTTCTCAATCGAAGGAAGATCAAAGGGAGCGAGAGGAAAGAATCCAAAGTCGAAACGACTTGCTCCTAGCAAGGGCTTCAAGATCAATGCCTGCTCTTACGAGCCTTGGGTACGAATGTAATGTTCAAAGCTGCTTTTCTCTAGACACCATGGAAAAGATCACTGACGAGCTCAATCTCTAAGTGTGAATAAGAGAGGCCCGACGCCCGACGAGCAAGCTCGCCTCGTTCACCTGATTTCGCTAATGAGAGAATGCAACCTAGCCCAACCTACCCATTTTGATACTCCATCTATATGTAAAACCACGTAAAAACACAAGACTGCTCTGATTCTCTACAGGGCCCGACTCCTCCGACTCCTAACGGAGCCTTTATTTCATAACCTCGTGCTCCTGTCATCAATATAAGATAAAAGAGGGCTCTTGCTCTTCATAAGGTCTTCTTCTTTCTCGGAGTTCTTCTTCTTTTCTATTCTAGTGTTTTCCCTTTCTTTTCCTCGTTCGTGCTCCTGTAAAGGGGCAGCACATAGCCGCATCAATGCGAGTAGATTACTTGCCTTGTTTCCTCGACCAGAACATCGCAATAGACGAGCAAGCTGCACAAGGGAACTATTTCCAACCTACAAGGCTCTCGTAGATGACTTCTGCTTCGAAAAGAGGGTTCGTAGATTATTTAAGAGCCCAGATTTGTACTTTCTTCTGCTATTGCCGTCGTCACCCATTTCAGTAGTTCGCTATTTCGCCCTGCGCAAACCAACTCTTCGGAATCAAGTCTCCCTCCTTACGCTAGGGGCTTCAGATCAACACCGAAAAGGCAACTCCCCGATTAGCCCTTATTAGTAAAGCGCAAGGGTTGGGTTTGGCAAAGTAATGCGAGTGCTGCGGATTCTGGTTCGGATCAATCAGTTCCAGAACCCCGAATTGATAAGGTGATTTATGATTTCGTAGATTACTTAGACGCGACGAAAACCGGGACTCGGCCAGTGTTCTCACCAGCATCAAATGGAGAAAGACCAGAACTAGATTATTAGGGCCATTCCTTCACCACAATTGAAAGACACATACTCATCATGAGCCATACCTCCCAGCAAAGCCTTGAGAAAGGCGCTGAAAGCCCTGGTGATGACACCGCGCGGTTTAGCCCAACTGTCCCAAACCCAGAACCTTACCGCTATGAATTACGTACATAAGGGAATTTCGAAGAGATTACGACCTCGCTCACTTATTTGTTTGCTGGTCACGAAGATTTTTGTGTTCTCAACGAGACCTATTGATCAATAAGAAGCATTTTCTCAACTATTTGCAAATCCCAGCCCGGTCTCATCCAGCTTTATTAGTAAGGGGGGAAGGTGATTTATCATAAGCAAGGATAGTCAGTGTAGCTACGCACCATAAGCTAACTGTACCGGTGAGCCGACAGGCAAAGTGCATAAGAAGGATAGCCAGTGTAGCTAGGCCCCCACGAAGGTGATCTAAAGCCTAAATCAAGTAGTATAGTAAGGGCACTCCTCTGCCTTACTAATAGGGCCTTTAGTTCGAGTCAGTTTCATATGTTTTTCACGGGTGGGCCACGAACGTCTTATCTTATTGAGCTTTATCCTGTGTGGCAATAAACCCAAAAGTAGGTAGAAGTGTGAACAGAAATACTCGTGATTGACGCAGAGCTGGTTGGAACCAATTGCTTCTCTCGAGAGACAAGCGGGACCGATCGAATATTAGCTATTCTCGTCAAAAGCAGGGAAGGGATCAATGGCCCAAACCAGATCATCATCATCTCCAGCCCTGAGTTATGCCATCATGGATGCGCTCGGAAAGGCCACTAAGGTTGCTTTTCAAAGACGTTTTGATGAATAGGAAAATGCCACCACCGATCCCACGAGTGCGGGCTTGTCCCTAGGATTTCATTGGTTCCCTGGCATTCCCTCATTGCGCGAGTAAGAAGAAATAGAAAACGCTTGTTTGCTCTTTGCAGAGCTGGAAGGGGATGAGAGATCTATGCTTTGACCTCATTTCTTCTCTCCCCGGGGAAATAATGAAATGATTTGGCCCATCCATGTTGATGTGGACTTGCCCTCCCCTTCACCTGATTCTCCTCAAACTGAATAATCAATTGCCCTCGGAGACTAAAGCCATACTGATCTGCTCCCACTCACTCGCCAATACCTGATCTCTAATAGCTCTTTTTCTCACAATTGAGGGCCGGTGACCTTAAATAATCCTCAAAGTCTTCCCCCGAAAGTGCATACGTTCCTGATAGTCCACGTTAAGGATGCCAATCTACTTTCATAAAGGTTTGAATCTTATCTTGCGCTTAGTAATGTTCTATTTTAGTCCAGGGGAAGCGCAAGGCCTGTCCCCAACTCTTTCATATCTTCCCTGGCTTTACTAATAAGCTGACCATTAGGAGGTTGTTGTCTTGCTTCGTTGGGGTTCCCTTACTCAGCATTGCTTGTTCTTTCCCCTGCCAGAGGCGCTGTTAAGCCCTCGCTACAGTTCGCAGCGCCTATTTCGTCATCTTTGGATCTACTCTGCTAGAATAGACTATGCAAGCTCAAGAGCCACTTGTTAGCTGTTACGATGATGGCACTCTTTAAAGTAATCTACCTCTTCCCTGCTAACGCAGCTCAGCTCCTTACGTCTCCTTCGTAATTAAACGAGTAGGGAACCCCGGCTCCGCCCTATTAGTAAAGCGTCTCCTTCGTAGATTACTTAAGCATCTCAGCGACTTCGTCACGCCTGACGCCTATGATAAATCACCTCTCGTTATTATTATTCGGCCCGGCCAGTTAATTAGTTGCTGCTAACAAGGCATGAGGCCCGGAACCCCCTTAATAATCGACTTCCCTAGTGGCTACACGTCTTAGTAAAGGCCTTGCAACATTAAATAGCTAGTCACTCGAATGAAGAATCTTTCCGACTTGGACTTTCCGTAAGGCTACGAGCTTGTTCGCCAGCATCCAATGTAGATTATTAGGGGGGCGGTGAAAGCACTCTTTGACGGTTAAGAAGAACCTATGGCATGTGTTAAGCATATAGCGTGAAGAACGTCACTTTACTGCCCGGCTATATATAGAGGGCGAACTTCTTTTCTTTCTGCACCCGACCGGAGATAGAGAGGCAGCGTCATTACGTATGTCATTTCGAGATAAGATCCAACTTCGATCCCCTAAAGGCAAGTGCGTAGGCTATGGAATCCCAAATAGAGCTCCTTCGGCTCTAAACAGCTACTGTGCTTCTTTGGTCTATCAGCTACTGACCTAATTGGGAGCTTTTCGCAAGGTCGTCGGATTTTTCGGTCCTTTCGCAAGGGTCCAGATCATTCCATTGGGGAGAAAGCAGGAGTCATCCATATATAGTATAGATGAATAGTACCAGTGGCGTCTAGGATGAAGACGGGGAGTGACCGGGTTCGTCGTTGGGCAGCAGTGTTCTCACTTCCAGGCTACATCTGGGAGGAGAGCGGCAGAAAGAGGTGCTTGTTCCCCTCTCTACAGTGCAAGGCGAAGATCGGAGACTAAACACGAATCATCAATTCCTTTGACCATTCGTTGTGAGCTCCTTTCGAAATGCTAACGAGGCGGAACGTGAGGTGATTTATCAGCAGGGAACCAGCAGAAAGGCTCTCAAAGGCAGGCCTCCGCTAAAGTAATCTACGAATACGAAACCTCAAGGCTGTGCGTGTGAATCCCAACTAGAGAGCTCCTTTATATATAGAAAGTCAAGGCGATGAAATCCCTATTTGGAAAGAGCGACTCTAAAGGCGAACGTAGCACGTTAACGAGCACCACGGTACCGAATACGCACGGAACTACTACACGCACTAGAGAACCTTTGCCTATCGGTCAGCATTAATATAGTAAGGGAAACATTAGGGCTCCCTACGCTGCTGTTGGAGAGGAGCTAGCTTTACTTACTTTGAACTAATTCAATCAACCCTCGGGGAACTCTTTGAATCCGCGCCTAGCCGTATCGAGCCCATGTAGCTATTTCCAGTTCAAGGTAAGGCATGGAAAGACATCCTGCGCGCCCTCGTACTATCGAAGAATTGCGTATAGAAAGAAAGAGTGCTTTTTCCAAAGCCGTTTTCCTTAGCTGCTCGGGTACCTGACCTGATCGAACCGAAGAGCCTTCTTTGCCCCACGTTTCTGATCTCATTCGTATTCCAATCTTCAGTCTTATTTCTTACAACTATCTTTTTGAAGCAGATAGTTCACAGTGCTTAGTCTATAGAGACTATCAAATCCACCTCATCTTTCCACTTGGAGTGAGGCGATGAAATCCCAATGCCTTCTCCAGAGTTTCTGCATACCATTCTGATTGGTTGGAAAGATACTAAAGAGATGAAGACACATAGCCAGAGCCCACTCTGTTTCGGGCCCCCCATTTCCAATAATTCCCCTTTTTGATCACCTGTGAGAAGAAGAATCGGATCTTTCAGTCTGGGGGCGAGATTCTTTCACTTGTTGTAGTAATCTACGGTTGACCCTTATTAATAGGGCTCACCTACTAGCCTTGGTTCCGCGACGCTACGCGCCTTAATCCGAAGCGGTCGGGCGGGAGGGAGCCTCCGGGTTAAGAAAGGTGACATTGTTGTCTCCATGTGGCTTCCTTCACAAACGAAAGAGGTTGTTTGTTTTCCGGTTGTGCGAAATGCCTAATAAGATGTTCTTTCGCCACTTAGAAACTAGGGTTGTTCCCCTAATCAATAAACGGCAGCTGTCTTTGTAGTTCTTCTCGCCGAACCTAAAAGGCGTATAAGGGTCCAATGGATCAGTGTCAATGGTCATCTCCTGCTTTGCTGGAAACTTTCGAATACCAAATGATTCATTCTCTTATTCGTCGCTATAGTCAACGATAGGTGCTACTTTATAGCCACAACAACCCTACGGAGCTACATCATCCCATCCCGTAGTGAACAGAGATCGATTTGATTGAAAGGAAAAGAGGTCGTTCGCCCTCGATAATAGGGCTTCGTGTTGACAATGAGACGTCTTCTTCTATTAAGAGAATATATGAATTAGTGAGGAGCTGATATTTATAGGAAGGCGATGAAGAAAGGCGCGTTTATGCGCTTTAATTATCCATCGTCAGGCGGAAAGCGTTAATCAAGTGAGTGCTCTTTCTACGGGAAGCATTTCTATACGAAATAACTTACGACCGAGACGTTCGAGACTTGACCAAATGTGGGGGATTGCTGACCTATGGAAACCGCTAAGAGAGCTTCTCGCTGCTGGAGTTTCCTTCTTTCCCCGACCGAGATCGTATGAACTTCCCTACGATCGCTTCAATGGGCGAAAGAACCCGAAATTGCTTCTTTCTACGGATCGTACTCGGGGCATTTCCCCTACGGCGATTCCTCGATTGCTTGATCAAAGACACTGGACTCTGAGCCTTACTGCTCAGCTCTTTCGTTACTGAGTGAAGCGGAGGTGATTTATCAGAAAGCGTTTGAGGGGGACTTGTTTGCCTTCCAGCTTCCTTTCCCGATCCCGCTGTGCTTCGCCACAGCCTTAGTACCGAAATGGGTTCTTTAAATAAGGAATTACTTCTACCAAGCCTTCTATTCAAGCTGTTTATGTACCCGCGGATGATTCTACCCTGCCACAACATTTTCACATTTAGATGCTACTACCGTACTATCAAGAGGATTAGCTGCCAAAGGTATCGGTAGATCCTTTAGACTCAACGGACACTCTTTCCTAAATAATAATCTACCCGTTACGTTACTCCTTCGGACCCTGACTCCTCCGACGCTGCGCGCCCCCTATAAGTAAAGCGCATAAACGCGCCTCTCCTTATTATTTATGTACTCGTTATCTTACTTTTCTTTCTGCGTTCTCCTTGCTCGTCGACTTGTCAGTTGAGTCATACCTAGAAAGACAACCTCGATCTACTTCGTACCTCTCCCACAGGGAACCCCAATCGTCCTCATAAGCCCTAGGTCCGCTCGTCCCGTTATTGATTAGGGGTCACGGGATGCAAAGGCTCGCTTGTTTTGGCACCTTTTTATCCTCTTTATTTAGAGGGAATTGGCGCATGTTGATGAGCCAGAAGAGCAATTCTCAATCCTTTTTCTTGCTCCTTTCATCACACGTCTTAGTAGACTATGATGCAGATCACTCCTATCCCGGAAGATCAGTTAGGGCAAGAACTCAAAGGATCGGACCAAGCGATTGATGCGAAGGAAGAGTCGAGTTCAAGAAGAAGACTTGACTCCCGAGACCACACCACACCCTTTCAGTCGAGTTCAGCCCCACCACACCGGCCTGATCTGCCCGATTCGTCTCTTTCCACACGATCGGAAAGACTAATCGGAGACTCCAGTATAGCTGGAATTGCTTGTCAAACCGTAAGATCAACAGGGAACCCCAAACCCCAATTGCCTTATTGAAGTAGGGGCCCCAGATTCTGATGATGGTTCGTCGCCTGGTTCGGGCTCGATCGATGATTGCCAAACCCTCGTCTTCCTTCCCCTCTTAGTGGCCAGATCACGGAAGAGAATGAGCTACTTGTCACGCTAAACGAGCTCCCCTTCCCTCGTCGGAATAAAGAGGGGAAAGACGCCATGCGGATCCTCCTTAACCCGGGGTAGAAGTAAAGCGAACTTGTTCAGCCGAATGGGCGAAGACTTTCATGTAGCATGTAGCATGCGTTGAAAAAATCCCCGGGGAATGCAACGATTGATGCTCTTTTTGGCCGCCGACTAAACTAAATGCGTACATTAGACTCTCTATGACCCCCCCCATCGTAGGGCAATTTGCTACGAAAAAACACAGGCGCGTTATGCGTCAGAAAGCGTCAGGCGTCACGTTTTCACGTGTCATTGGCAAACCTAGCTAATGGGCTCAGCATAAGGGTTGGCGACTGGCTTGCTACGGTACGAGAGTCCTTCCTGACTCCCCCTATAAGTAAAGCGCATATGATAAATCACCTCACTTTCCTGGAGGGTCGGGAAAGAGGTCAATCAATGTTGTAATCTACTTTGTCCCCATTAATAGCGTACCGCTCCGTGGGGGATTACTAGAAGGCTTTTCTCCCCCATAGCTAGTAGTCAGATGAGTATGCCTGCTATGCCCCAAAGACTATTAGGGAGGTAAGAGCTGGAGGTCTTTCTGATCCTTTCACTAGCCAGGCCGGTTATTGATTAGGGGGGGAAAAGAACTTGAACTCGAGCAGAAGAGAGTCGTCCAAATAGGTCGAGTGAAGCGAACTGATCTGCACCAGACGAAGCAAGAAAGCTTGTTGTCAACTAAAAGAGAACTGAGGGCAGGCGCACCAACTTTCTTCTCCTTAGGCAGCAAAACCATACTTTTCCACTCCCCTGGGAGCACTTTCATACGAATCTTAGGACAAAGCAGGCCGCGTAAAGTAATCTATGTTGGGCGGGCTCGATCGAAGATTGCCAAACCAAAGAAGAATGCGAAGAGGAATGCCTTTAAAGAAGAAACGGCTCCCCCTACTAATATTACAGCTGCCAATGCCTCTACAGAACCAAAAAGTGCATTACAAGCTATTTCCCTTTCTTGTTCTACGCCCGCTATGACATCCAGCTCAAGGGCTCCCATCTAAGCCACTAAGGTCTTTTTCTTGTGGAAAGCGTGCGTCTCAATTGCCATCACGGGTGCCAGTTGTTGATTTGGATGCCGGTGCTGCGGAACCAAGGTGATTTATCCCCGGCTTCTCGTCGCGAAGCGACCTTTATAGTTAATGATAAATTCCCTCACCAACGCGCCCTATAGAGTAAGGCCCCTATCTAAGTAAGGGTTCGTACACCTTCTCGATAGTTCTTCTTCGGCCGGGAGATTCTTGCTTTCGACCAGTTGCCAGTTTATTGGTGATTTGGATGAAAGTCGGAAAGATTCTTCAACTGAATCAGTAGAAGGATCAAATAGAGAAGAATCGGGGCTCCACTCCAAGGAAAGGATCACCGGAGTAGGATCCAATTTAGTTGGCGAATACAACTCGTACTGCGAAGAAAGCAATTGGGATTTTCAAAGTTGGTATAACTCTGACCATGGAGACTGAGCATCAGAAGGAGTTGCTTGCATTCGACCGAGGCCTCACGTTTATATCTGCATTCGACGTGCCGTCTTCCCGCCCGAAATTCTATTCGTCGGTTCGTCCAGAAAGCTTATTATCGTATTCCCACTTTAATCTATTACAGAAAACAACGACATTTACGATAGTTCGAACCCTCTCTCAGTGAACACGTCGAGCCGCTCCCTCGGAGCTCTCTTAACAAATAGAGTCATCGACCAACAGTAGGTTCGGTCAGATACATTAGTCTTTCCCTTGCGAGAAGGTTGCTTCCTATTTCTGGACTAGTTAGTTTAAGGGGTCCAGTTTATGCGTAGTCGAGCGTGAGCTTTCACTTTCCGCAAAGCAGATAGCTAATCAAAAGCAGCTAGTCAATCTGAGGAATCCTGCCAGCTCCCGGCATATCATCTCAGAAGTGAGTAGATTACTTTATTGCTGGAGTCGTTTTCTTCGCGGGGCTCAAGGTTCTTGGTCAAGACCGATAACGTGGCGTAGAGCAATTTCCTTATTATCACAGAAGAGAGAGAAATTCTCATTGAATAGGAAGCATTTATAGATCATTTGGCTACCCCAACTTCTTGTTATATGATTCAGATGAACAGCCAGAGGAAGCGAGAATCTCATTCTACGGAGTGAGCCAATCACTTATGGTTGTTTTGATATTGATCATTGAGCAATGCCCGGCGCTGTGACCCTTCCTATTGAAAGGGACGGATAACCGCGGAGACGGAAAGCCGAAGTCGTTTACACCCTTACTTCAGAGATTCCAAAAGGAGTAGGAATTGGGGTCCTTTTTCCCAGTAGCTTGAGTCGGGAAGCCCCCCTTCCCTTGGGACTAGATGAATGACTCGTACGACACTAGGAACCTGAATTTCTATATGAAATGTGGCTTGACCTATTAGTGCGGGTTACCCGATCTAATGAGAAAAGGTTCGAAACGCGCCGTCCCTACTACTCATAAAGCCTTTACCATTTTAAGGCACAAGCAGTCCCTCTTTCCTAGGTAAATAGGACTCCTTCAGGCAGTGATTAGATTACGCCAAGCAGTGGTTATCGCAAAGTGCTTCCATTCTATATCGATACGAGGTACGCAAAGAAAAGGATCTAACCAACATCCCCTGCTCACCTTCTCTCCTCTCGGAACTGAGAGTGCACTTTGCGAAGCTTCTTTTAGATAAAGCGGTAATCAGCAAATCTGATAAATCACCTCAGATGAGGCTTAGTTCAGCTAGCCCTAGACACTCTCATTAGAAAGGCATTTCATTATCATTATCAAAGGGTGAGGGTTCCCATTAGAAAGAATTGAATTAGCTAAGTCAGTAAGAATGACTGGGGATGGGGCACTCCATTACTCTAGTATTAGGATCGACTTACTGAATCGCGAATCCTTAAGGAAAAGTAAAGACAAAGACTAAGTGAAGATCAAAGAAAATCTCTTCCCCGAAGAAGACTATCGGTGAATCGGGCGCCAAATAATCTACTAGCGCTAACATTTGCTTTGCCTTTTCATGTGGGCTTTCAGCGCCTTAACTTAATGAAGTGAAGAAAGACGCTAATATGGTTAGTTGATTGAGGTTGAAATGTCGTAAAGTAGTCCATTACTCTTGCCGGGGCGCTACAAGTCCCTTTCGCTATTAATGCCCTCGCCGATGATAAAGATCAATTGCCGGGCTTTTTCATTGATTTGAAGCAGCTCTCCCTAAAGTAATCCACGAGTTAGACTTCTTCATCCCTCTGGAGTAGAAACGGAAACTCAAATGCAGTACACCCTAATTTATGGGGTTCTTCTTCCTACTTGAATTTAGAGGGCCTACTACAGATGTGGTTTTAACAGGTCCTATCTCTTCTTTATTGTTGTGTCAAGCTTTAGCCTTATCTGTTAATGGGGATGTACGACAATCTTCCGTTTTCGTAGTAATCTACAAGAGCCCTGCCTTGAGGGCCCGATGGTGTGTATTTCGGCTAATCACTGACTAATCAATAAGGCGTGGGTGTCGCACTCGTTCTTCCTTTTCTTCCCTATAAATAAGAATGCGAGGTGATTTATCATAGGGCCTTAATTAATAGGGAGGAGTCAGAGGCGCGCAGCGTCGGAGGCGATTTATCGGAGGCGACGAAGGAGTCATAGGTGATTTATCAGGCGTTTCGTATATTGATTTGAGCAAGATCATACGGTCGAGAAAGCATTACGGAACCTCCCTTTGAAGAGCAGTAACAGAGGAAGAGACCCCAAAGAAAGTGATGATGACAAGAGAACAGGAGAAGCAGCAGTTCGTCGAGCAGTAGAAGAGGAGGGACAGAGCCATCTTTCTTCTGTTTTCACGTAGAGAGCCTTTGGACAACGAGAGGAGCCCGAACGGAACCTTTCAGAGCTGGACCTTTTCAAGTACAGAGAAAGAGGCCCCTAATTTCTTATATTGAATCAAGCAAGAAGGAGCACCCTCTTCGATGACAGAAGGAAGACCCTCTTCGATGACAGAAGGAGCACCCTCTTTTCTACTAATGTATGGCAACAGATTGGAAAGCACCTCCCTGACTACTCATAGGGAACCCCAAGTGGGCCTTTCTTAGGTATCCGAACGCTTGCCCGTAGAAAGAGGAGAAATTCATCGTGAGGAGGCGACGAAGGAGCTTTACTTATAGGGGCTCGAGCACGCACGAGGAAGAAGAAAGAGCATCTTTGTTCAAGTGGTGATGACTTAGTGATCAGAGTGCTGCCATGCTAGTGAGCCGGGAGCCCTCACCAACGACGAAGCTTTAGAAGAGGTACGAAGTGACTCGACTAAAAGGAGAGGGATTGAATCGCCTCAGGGCAGGGCTTTCAGCGCCTGCTGATTCTTCTTCCCTTTCTGGTCACTTGAGACGATCTTCCTTGAAAAAAAAAACCTGTGCTTCCTCAATGCGTACGTCTGGAAGAAGCGCAGTACCGTGGTGGGATTCCTTAGACTATCCTTGACCCATATGGTACTGAAACTAGATTCCAAGGAGAAAGTATGGAAGTGGAGGACGTCCGGTGAGGGCTCCCAATGGCTGGAATTACAGGTAGACCCCGGAAATATGAAATTACTGTGACGCCTCTCCTCAGGGAACCCCAAAGGTTTAACGCTTCTTTTTCTTTGGGTGTCCTCTTTTTCAAGCCAGCTAGATAAAGTGCTAGTTCCCAATCATGTATTTCTAGTATTAAGCAAAGCGAGCGAATAGGGTTAGATTAGAGGGAGGGGGACTGCGACCGCCCCTTCAAAGTACCTGCGCCAGGGAACCATGCATTCCTCCCGGGCTGGGCTCTCGCGCGGGGTCCGATCAGATCAACCAGCGACCGGTTTACGGAGCAAGGGCCAGGAGATTGATAGAAGAACCTGGGGTTGGGTTTGGCTTTCTTGTTGGGCTTGTCTTCAACTCCGCGGGTTAGCTGGTTTACAGGGATTGCTTTCTACCGCTTATTGATTAGGGCTTTTCTCTTAGCAAAGTAGGCGCTTGCGGTGAAACTTTTGGCTTGCTACAAGCTAGGCTCAGGGACTTCAGCCGCTTCCCTTGTAGTCGTCAGCTCGTTCTTGACAGATCCGATCGGGTCTGGAGTAAAAGGATTCGAACCTTTGCATGCCGATACCAAAAACCGATGCCTTACCACTTGGCTATACTCCATACGGCCTGCTTTGGACGAGAGAACGGAGAGCCATACCCCGGCTCGAAGAAAAAAAAAGGAGCCGTGCGCCTAAGAAGAATCATTCTCGGGGATATAGCGACGGTTCTCTCTTTAGGCTGAATGAGTCTCCTTCGGACCCTGACGCCTATGATAAATCACCTCGGGACCCTTATTAGTAGGGGAGAAAGAAAGGGTGACGCTCTCTGCTCTATTTGCTTGCAATGCTATATATATCTATCAAACAAAGTTGGCGCCGGTTAAAGGTTTCTATGTTGGGCGAGTCCTTACCGTTGATTAGTCGAATGAACCCCAATATTATAAAGGGCCCTTTAACTAACGCTTCGTCGTCCATTACTCAATAATAATATGCATTTGGTACTCTCTCGTTCACGTCTTAGTCTCTTTGTCTGCTCTGCAATTAATAGGGCCCCGAATAGTATGCCCCTCAACTAGGTACGGCGGTGTAGCCTTATTAAGTAGGGCAGCAAGTGCAACTATGGTTTGGCAATCCGCTAATAAACGCGAATCGGATCCATAGCATTGAATATACACCGATATTAGATACGAAATAACTTCTTTCCCGGGGAAGGGCGACGAGCAGCAGTGGCGCCTTGTATTAGTTAGTAGGGCGTAGAATTGAGTTGAGTAGAACGCCCGCCTAGTAGGCCACCAGACGTCATACCTACCTCTCACTACCGGGATGGGATCACTCCCCGTATAATTAAGGCATCCCTCTCTCTTAACTAGAATTAGGGCATCCCTCTTAACTGCATCCGCTGGTCAACCGTGGATGACAATGTGTTGGGAGGGAGGTGCGCGCAGGATAAAGGTCATGGGATTCTTTTCTTCATTTTGACTATTGCAAGCATCACCGGCCGGCTCATCATATGCTCACAGTATAGCAGGTATCTTGGAAGTCGATTGAATGGTATTTAGGCCAAATAGATCCGGTACCTTTGCAGATTACCAAGGCGATCGATAATACAGATATGGAAAAGAGTGAGGTGATTTATCAGAGGTGATTTATCAGTAGGAGTCGTAGGCGTCAGCCGCTGCTTATGCAGTACCGAATCCCCATTTACAGGCGATCGAAGGGAACCCCGCTTAGACTACCTTTTTTATATCAGAACAGGCTTGCTATGATTCCACCATGGTCCGGTTGAACTTGACCAATAGGGCATTTCGGCACGAGCAGAACCTATTTTACACACTCGAATAAGCGAGGTGATTTATCAGTAACTAATTAATGTAATCTCATCGTATCTTCTATTTGTTGAATAGGTGACTGGAGGATGAGGTTCATCATAGGATAGAGAAATGCTGATAGGAAAGGGCCCAACTAAACAAGAGGTGATTTACTTTACTTATAGGGGGTTGTTTATCATAGAATGATTCATCATAAAAGGAAGACATATTAACACGAGAAAAGCCAGCAGACCAACACCCCAAGGGAAGAGAGATGCCAAGCCCTAGATAGAGTATAGGCGATGAACAACTATGTATGAACCCGGATACAGATCAAGAACCTACGCCGGAACTGATAAATCACCTAACCCAACCTACTACTTTAGACGAACATCATTTTGTTCTACTATGTTGATGGGAACTCTGCTAATGCGAAAATCGCTTACGTCGGCTTTCTTTCTAGGGGAAATCGCACGTCCCCATGTTTAACAGGATCACTGGGCGAAAGAGCTTTATGATAGAACTTTCACCTATCAGGCATAAAGCAAGAGCCGTCTATTATTGTATTGTATTAGAAAGGAAGACATCGAGCACGTCAAGAAGTCATCGCCCATCTGTTCCCCGTAAGATACTCACCTAGTTGCGTACACGCCCCCTTAACCTATAGGGAATTTATCATTAACTATAAAGGTCGCTTCGCGACGAGAAGCCGGCCAAGCCCTAATCAATAAGGCCCAGTGGATCAAGCCCGTATTGAGATTTCGATCGTAACAAGTCCTCTCCCTTAGCTTAGTAATCGACTCGATAGATTATTTAAGTAATCCAGAGTGTCGGGTGCATTCCTTTCTACAAAAATAATCTACCGATCCTTATTATTTAACGAGCCTGTAAACACCCTCTCCGCAAGCTGCTCGTCTGGTTCACTACCATATCTGGGATGGATGCAAACCATCTCCAACGCCTCTTTCCAAAGCGGAGCCCTAATCAATAAGGTTAGGATTCGTCTTCTTATGGAAAGTCCGAACCAGAACATTATGGATTATAGCTTTGTGGCATGATAAATCACCTCGCTTCGCATTTCTCTCCTGAAATAGATTGTTTCCAACAATTAGTCTTATGCATGACCAGTTGATTCAAGGTTATGAAATCAAAGCCCTCACCCGCTGCTGGAAAAGTGTGGCAGGGAACCCCAGTCTAATGAGTGCGCACTTTCGAGGTATGGAATTGATTCCTGAAAAAGGGCTTTTGGTAGCACCCGGCCTCAATGTTAATGAACGTCTTGCCCCTTGAAGGGTGACCTCTTCTATAAAGCCGTATGTCCTATGAAAATGGATTTTTCTTTCCCGCATGTAAAGAAAAGAGAATATTCAGGTATCAAACATGCTTTTACCTATCCGCCTGATCGCCCGACTCCTTCCTCCGGGCGCCTCAATTTCTTAGTTTACATTATTTATAACAGTGAAAATAGCCCACTGGCGCTGGCCCAGTGTGGAACCCAAAGTGTTCTTGATTGATTGAAACCAGGTGGACTCCGCAGAAGCTAGACCAATAAGGCGAGGTTATGAAATAAAGGCGCGCAGCGTCGGCGTGAGGTTATGAAATAAAGGCGATTTATCGTAGGCGATTTACTTTACTTATAAGGGAGCTTCGCGACGAGAAGTATTAGGGTATTAGCGCCTTATTAGCTTAGGGTCGTGCTCAACCGCTATCTGCCCTATCGCTTTCGTAACCAAAGGAGCAATTGGGGTTCCCTATCTCATCTGATCTCCACGTAAATCTTCTGTCCCTCCTCTTTCGTCTGGATCAGCCAAAGTTGGATCCCGGTATCAATCGTACTGGGCAAAACCCAATCTAGATCTTGCCTTTACACAGCTTACAGACATAGGCGCCGTCGGGCACTCTCTTCCTGACCCGGAACGTCCTTAGATCGACTCGGTGATCCAGCTCTGTCTTATGATGTCATTCCCGATTCTTCTCTTTATGTGACCGTTGAATGAGTCCTCGTTCCAGAGCCGTAGCCCGGATCCGTTTCCTTTGCCATCGGAGACTCGCGAAGAGAGCTCCCCTATAAGTAAAGCGCATAAACGCGCCTTGATCCCCCACTTTCGGAGACGCCTAAACCGACCATCGTCAAGCATTTGCATCCGGACCACAAGGTTCAGTCTCTCATCTCGTCCTAGTCGACTTAGAAATATCCTTTCTTGAAGCTGCAGACTCAGCGGAGCAACTTGGAGAAGAGAGAGCGCAAGAGTCCCGATTGGGTTTCCTTAAGGGCCAACATCGAAAGAATCAATTCCTCGCGCCGGCGTTGACTAAGAAGAGTGTAGGAGACTTCACTAGTAGCTCCATCCCGGGGGACCCTATCGTTCTCAATCTTGCCCAGAAACTATGAGCAAGAAGACATAGGGGACTGCCTCCTGTGATCACGGATCAATCTGATTCGCCTGGCGATATCAAAGAAGGTGGCTCACCCCGTCGAGTCACTCCAAATGCTTCATATCTCGCTTATAACCCACCTTTTGCCGCGGGATGTAGTATTTTCGAAGACAATTTCCTATAGGAAAGATCATTGTTCGAGTTAAGAATCTTCGGCAAACAGAGGACTTTGGTAAATAAGTACTGTTCGAGTTGCCAATCGCTCATCTCCCCTCAAGTCGAGTCATATCTTTCCTCATAGTTTGAGAACCTAGCGTTTTCACAAGACTTTCTTCCCGAGAGCTACGTGGTAGGACTTCTTTCATCCGGGTCGATTCTCGTCTCCTTTCCGCCAACATTGTTGTTTTCCTGCTCCCTTCGCCCTTACTTAGCCAAACCAACCCACTGCTGCTCAACTCAACGGGCGTTTACTTCACAACCGTGATAACTAGTTTGGGGGATTGTTACGTACGGGGGAATTGATTAGATTCTTTCTTGATGCCATAACGGAGACCATTAGAATATCAGGCTTCTTGCTTTCAGCATCTTCCTTCTTTCGTAGGAAAGGTTTCGCACACATGATATGAGGATGTTCCGTCACTCGTCTTTCGTTCTCATTTCTCATGGCCATCGCTCGAAAGAGAAGGCTCCGCTAATAGAAACGTGAGTGAGTTCTCTTACTTAGGCGAAGGGAATAGAATGCCTTCTTGGGTCTCCTGTAAGCTCGGGATTTTCGTAATGAACAACTGCTGCGTTCACTTTCTCTCCGTTAAATAATAAGTAATAATCTACGAGTACTACCATCTATTAGAACACCCTACGGCGCTACTCAAATGATCGGCCAGCGCCGCCTCTCCTGCGGAAGACGGAAAGACACATGTAAACGCCCCCCCAACCACTTATTACTGAAGGTGCTCGTTAGATTACTTCAACGTCTTAGACAGCTAACTTCTCTCTAGTGGGCTTCACTTGTGTACGCTATCCTTCCTGTGACCTTACCTCTGACCTGAATATCAAATAAGGAAAGAAGGCCTCTTTGCCGGTATCACCTAAACTAGATAGTGACCTTTCACCGCCTTCATATGATTTTCTATATCCGAATTCGGATAGATCAAAGCCTAATATAAGGCGAGAAGCCTGATTGATCTGATAAACCTTTTGGATTGGCAGATCAATCAGGTGATGGCGGATGTCGATTTTCTCTTCGCGTCGGAGGTTACGAAGGGCCACCCTCTTCTTTGAGAATCGGGAAGCCGTTTACAATAATCTAGATCAACGGTACATTCCTTCAGTAGACGTTACGTCTCGTTCCGATATAGGCGCGTCTCGATCGATAGGGACATTCAACAGAGATAGACGGAATCGGGCGGAGAAGAGCCGCTGGTTGTTTATGGGGTGCCAACACTTTCAATCGTTCTTGCCCCTTCGGAAGTTAGGGCCCCTAATAGTTAAGGCCACTTTCTTAGTTGGATCAGTCACCCGCTCTCCCTTATTGATTAGGGCGAGCTACTCTTCAACCGCGGATCCAAGGGAGGTTAGTTGCAGCTCCAGCCCTCACTTATGGCTTAGTTGGTCAGATTTCCCTATGGCCTATGGCCCTTATTAGTAGGGGTCAATGAGATGATTTATCTTATGTTGATTCTTTCTCGGCAAAAGAAGGGTCCGAAGGAGGCAGAGCATTATTAATATAACCGATCGACTACGCCCTAACCTTCACAGAGGAAAAGCAGGATCCCTAATAGCTCCCCTCTCGCCCCTTAACCTATTGCGCCAGCCGTCGCGTCTATCTTACCGATTCTCATCATTCGGACTAGACTACGACTTCTCAATGATCTACACAAGCGTGAAATCTTGGGTAGGTCGGTTATATTAATAAGGGGCGGTAATGGCTATATATAAGTCATGTGAAAGCGTCACTACAGGGATCAAAAGCACTGGCCTCTTTCATTGCTTTTTCTTTCCTCGTCACGGGGTTGGTGGGGCAATGTAAAGCACGCGGGTTCAACTCGTTCTCGTGCTGGCTTCTCAAACGTATACAAGCATGCCCTATATTATATAAAGGCTAGTGAGGATGCCCAGGTTCGTACTTTCCAGACTATTTCATTCCGCATCCATTACCATTAGTGACGACTGGGCAAGGCATTTATGCCAATTGTGGGTTCCCGTGAACTCATCTCGTGCGGGCCTCTCTCAATGTTGATAATCGTTCGGTCACCGCTTAACCGGACGTCACACCGCATCGTCAAAGTTTTGACTTTTCCCTGGCCAAACTTGAATCATGTTAAGAGTCAAGGGACATTAGGGACAGATTCCTTGGTTCCGGGCATCATGCCTTGTTAGCAGGGGTTGTTGATAAAACGAATCGTCAAGCTCGTCGACAAAAAGTATAGGGACGAGGTGCTCGTAGATTAGCGCAATGAAGTAGGGGCGAGGGTTGGCGACTTTGCCAAAGCCGAATGGGAAGCAAGGTTTTTCGTTTACTAAGACGTTCCATGTGAGGAGAAAGATCGTCGACGTGTAGCTACTCGTCCGCAGTAGGTGAATCTAGTTACTGAGGCGGTGTGATAGGTTGGAGATCAGTCTATACTATGTTGCTGCTTTCTTTTCAAAGAACTCACTCTTCGCTTTGTTCTCGCACGACGTACCACCATGAATGAGTTCATGAGTTTCTGCCTCATAATAAACAGATGGGTGATTACTTCCTTCGATCTCCTTGGGGGTCATATCACTGTGGTATTACGCGAGTGAGCCACCTTCCACTGAACCAGTTATAGATGAGGTAGAGACGACACTTTCCTAACATGATGGAACAGCAGAAGCAAGAAGGCACCTCCTTCCCCAGAGGAAGCCGGCGACCTAGCCCAACCTCATCGGGATCCGAACCCAGCGATGCGCGAGCCAAAGAATCTTGTCTGCTTTTCCTCTTTCTCGATAATGCACTTACACATTGCTTAAAACATTAAAGAAGATCTAAGAATTCAGTATTCTAAGGGGGGTTGGGTTTGGCCAAGTAATTGAACCTCGCCCGGGACGCCGCCCTCGGAGAACATTATTAGAGGGTTGATACGAGCCCCGCGAATAGTAAGGCTAGTAATAGTAAGGCGGCTAGTAAGTCTCCCCGTGGCCTCGGCATCAATAAAGAAGGCGCTCCCCCTAATATTTAACAACCCCTATAATAATAGGGATTTCATGGACGAAGAAGAAAAACGATTTTCTGTTGCAGAGCCCCACGACGATAGGGTTCTAATCTGTCACTTACTATTAGGGCCCCCCCGATCAAGTGGAAAGGAATTCACACACTGCCCAAGGAAAGATTCTGAACTCCGCGCGCGTGTCAAGTTGAAGAAATGAATGCAGCTTCATTCTTTTGCTTACTGTCTTGTCTTAAATCAAAGCATCCCTCGTAACCCCTTATTGATTAGGGAGGGCTACGGTGTTGGAACTGATCCGCACCGCTTTCAGGGCTTGTTGGACTCGATGTTCCGCTTGAGGGCCCTTTATTATACGCCACCGGCCTGGGACCCGTAGTGCCCGCAATCGTTTTAATGCCCTCGCCGCTCATAAGTCCCAAACTCGACTGGAGATAAGGTTATTCAAGAAAAGCCCTCTTGTCCTGTTGTCATTCCTTCTTCTCATGCCTTTGAGCTACTTTCTCCCCCTACCTAATATAGTAGTAATAATGTACTCGTTAGATTACTTTTCTTGCGGCACGAGGATCACTCACGAGCAAGAGGTTATGAAATAAAGGCGATTTACTTTACTTATAAGGGAGCTTCGCGACGAGAAGTATTAGGGTATTAGCGCCTTTCTTTCACTATGGTCCGGATTCACTTTCGTGGGGTCGTACGTCGACTTCGCTATTGGCGCTTCGCTCGCCAACACGTCATTGCTTTTTTTCGCGGCACGTCTTAGCAACGGAAGTCTCCGACGAGGTGATTTATCAGAGGCGATTTATCGGAGGCGATTTACTTTACTTATAAGGGAGCTTCGCGACGAAAAGCTGGCAGCGCCTTATTACTCTACGGAGATGAACCAGGGGTGCTTCTTCTTGAATCCGAATCACCTATTGGATATGAACCAGAATCCCTCTCTACTATGCCCTCAGCGGTGGGGCTGGGCAGATGAGCCCTAATCAATAAGCGGTGCAGAAGGAAAGCATGTTCGTAGATTACTATAGGGGTCGAGCCCTTAGAGTATATAGATAGAAAGACCGCGTTATTTAGAGGGGCAAAGCGACTGGGATTTCATCGAAGGATAACTATTAGGCTTCTTATGATAAGATATTTGTCGCCTATTTCATGGGGTTCCCTTTGTTCGGTTCTTAACGTTTTCCCGGCATTTTTCGACGTAACTCCGTTTTCGGCTTCAGCTCTTTTTGCTTCATTTCACAGCTATATGGAGTATCAAATGTGATGATTGGGAAGTCGCTCTACCTAGCGAAATCGGGTGAATGAGGCGCTGAAAGCCCAGCTATATGGGGATCAACTTTTCACTGCTCTCTACGGTTGGGCCTGTTTTCTAAGCGAAGCGACGACCCCCTATAAGTAAAGCTCCTTCGTCGCCTCCCTAGGGAAAGAGCAGTTGCGGAGAGAGATGTGAACACCTATATGGGGATAGAACTGATTAATACATGGGGGCCGAGCGAGAGGGCCTTAATTAAGTAGTCACCGAGGTAGGGGAATTCTTTCAAGTATTATAATCGTTTTCCTTCCTCTCGAAGCGCTGAAAGGACTCCACCTCTCGATTGGTCTTCGTATTCGGTAAGCGGTGTAGCCACAAGTAGAGTAAGGTGATTTATCAGAAAGTCGTAATGCTGGTGGCTCGATTCCGTTACAGCTGACCTGACTTCGTAATCAATCTTGGCCCTTTCACTTGGGCTATTTCCCTTGTGGGCAATCAAGGGAGTATCGGCACTCTTCTTTCATGACTCTACTACATCCTTGACTTCTTCCTCACCCTCTCACTACTTATCTTGTTTTGGCACGGGCATCTTCCCACTCCCCGACATAATAACGTTTCGCCTAACCGGCATTAATGCTAGTCCCCCTAATTACTAGGAAGCTAGAAATTCCCCCCCCGGCCTAGCATTTAAGTGTCGGCCGGGGCCTAATATATTTCTAGTCGCCCTATTAGTTGCTTAGCTCGCCTCATTCTCTTTAGTTTGCCTTTACTAGTAGTAGCGCTTTGGGGTTCCCTAATCTACTAGGGTATGGTTTGGCGCTACTACTTCCCTAGTAATACCGCCTTACTAGTGGTGACCCATCACGAAATTACGTAAAATGATAAATAACCTCTCTTTCGCACCCCCCCTAATCAATGCTCTCAAGCGGAGAAGCATGGGGCTCACAAGGGTTTGGCTTACTAGTTGGCCTTCTTTCAATTACTGAAAGGCTTCTCTGATGTGAATCGATTAGTAGTCTCACTTGGGGTTCCCTTATTGAATTCTCTACTTGGCCATGAAAAAGATTAAAATGGGACCTGGAAGACAACCCACCACTGGGACTTGCTACGATCGTTCCCACCTGTCTTCATCCCACTATAGTGAAAGTGCTTTCTCCATAGAGGGATCCTCGCTAACCTAATATATAGGCCAGTTACTCAAAGCACTGGGGTCCCCTCCAGCTTTCCCACCCACCGTAAATGAAACCTAAATATCAACCTTCGATAGGAATACGGATAAGATCCGAACATCATTGGGGCAAAGGTGATTTATCAGGCGATGAAACTCGTTGTCCACGCGAGAAAAAGAAAGAAATTCCAGAGGTCATTTGGATTTTGGTTTTTCCGCACCATATTTTGATCTGCCTCTTCTTCGATCCGGAATTCCCAGCAAATCCTTGACTCCTCGAATACAATGGGATTTCACACCTGGCGAATCTTTCACTCTACCTCCTCTGACTAAGACTATAGGATGTTCCTGCGAATTATGACCTTCGCCCGGAATGTGAGCAAATATATCATGTCGATTGCTCAACCGTACTTTGGCTATCTTACGTAGAGCTGAATTTGGTTTTTTCGGTGTTCTCGTCAGAACACGCGGGCATACTCCTTGCTTCTGGGGACATTGATCCGAAGCTCGAGTACGGTCCGTGCGCCGTTTTTCTTCTCTACCATGACGAATCAATTGATTGAATGTAGGCATCGCACTCTTTCTTATGTCCTTCCCCCCTTCGCCTAAAAGCCCTAAAATAGAAGGTTTCATCTATTAGCGGTGCACTAAATCTACTTCGGACCCTTCGTGTAAATAATCTAACGAATGCCCCTAGAGTAATCTACTTCTTCCTCGCTACGCGACCCTTGTAGTCAATAATGCGTCATCTGAATCGTGCAACAAATAATCTAACGAAGGGTCCGAAGGACTTGAGTGCGAAGCACGAAAAGGATGACGACTGGAGTCGCAAAGCGACTCAAGTCCCCTGACTTTTTGTCGCTTTGCGACGCGCCAGGATGACGCATTATTGGGTCGACGAAGGAGAGAAAAGTGTTATTACTTTCTTGAGCCGCCCTACTCTATAATTACGAAAACGATGACGAAAGGAGTCGCGTAGCGACGAAAAGCCTAAGGGGTTGGGTTTGGCTTGCCCTATCACTAGTGT
>JAOBAK010000074.1:0-10802 GCA_025212335.1 Chlorophytum comosum
AGTTGCCGATGTGTATACAAAAAGACCTGTGTCCGAGGAGAGGCATTCAGTGATGCGCCAGTCAATCATCGATAGGCGAACAAGCTGAATACCGCTTCGCTAGGAATAGGACGAGCCCACGGAGCGGTTTCGACATAGGAAGTTTGGAAGATCCGATGGATGAGCTGTTAAGCTTTGAGGCTTTAGCTGATGTTGACGATCAGAATGAGAATGAAATCCTGCATTGCTATCCAACCTACGTACAGTTCACTGCTACGTGCTACTACATCTGAAAGAGCTGAGTCGCTTTGCTACGAACACCATAATCGGTATGAAATTAAAACTGCGTTAGGGACGGAAGGGGCAAAGAGGCTTTAGAGGTTTCTAGTAGCGGCGAAGATGCGTAGCGACGAACAGCCGATTGGAGAGGCAGGGCAGGAAAGCGGATAGTCAAATCTAGCGGGGCAGATAGTTGTCTGGGACCATCGTCAGATAGAAAATGCCGTTCAAAATTGCGAGAATAGCTCAAGGCGCGTAGCGCTATGTTTTGGATCAAAGCTCCTTGTCAATGATCGAATCGAACAACAATCAGGAGCAAAAGACTATCTCAAAGTAAAGTGATCTTTATCATGCATCCTGGCTCCCGAGACCCTGTTCAGTGGTGCCCTATCTTCGATGATTCTGAATTCTCTTGTTACCGGAATCAGTGTCTGTCTGGAATAGCATCATCCTGGAGGACGTAGGAAACATTCCTAACTTCTACCAGGCCAAAGAGATAGAGGGATTGCATCGCCTCTTGATATGTGTGCGGTAGAACACTTTCAGAAGAAGTTGATAAGCAATAGCGAGGTGATTTATCATAGGCGATTTATCGTATGCGTCAGCCGCAAGCGCCTTTACTTGGGCGTTTATGCCCGTTCGCCTATAGGCCTTTTCGCCGCTTATCAATTTCAATTCAACTCTATGGTTAGCAACTGCTATCTAAAGAACTTTTAGAACAGTATTGGTCTAACTGGCTTTAAGCTGAGCTTCTTCGGCAACTGGCTGATCGGATGGGGGAAGTTTGTTTAACTTACAGAGTTCCCGCTAGAATGTAAAGAGGCTTGCGGAAAGGAATTAAAGAAAACTCCCACTTAATGACCTGCATCGTCTATTATTCTCTTCTCTGGCTCGACCACTTGTGTACGTAAAGTATACGTGTACGGGGCCGATGAATGAATGGGACCTACGCGGGAAAGAGACTCCCTGGTAACTAGGGGGATCCCTTAAATGTCTCTTTTCTTACTTCGGAAGGTAATGAATGTAACCAAGCAGGTAGGCAAACTTCTGGAACACTATACTAGCTACTGAAGCTAATGATTTATCATCAAATTGTTCTGCCAGCCCTCCTTAACGGGAAGCAGAGGAATAGGTTCCAGCTCCGCTAACGAGATCCCTTTCCTGAGCGGAGAGCCAAACCCAACCCTTGGAGAAGAGTATATATACGATCAGTTTGCACTACTTGCGGTGATTTAGTAAGCTCAACATAGTATTCTGGAACAAGAACTTGTTCTGTAATAGTTTCGGGCGTTGTAGGGAACCCCAATCAGTCTCGAAGAGAGATCGACGTTCCCTCTAATATCGGAAGGTCAAGTAGTCGAGGAAGCTCTTTGAGTGCTTCAGTGACCCTTACTCTATCAAGCAAGCGATAGCGCTATCTTTTACGCGTCATCAATATAAGAAAAAAGACGGCTCTTGCTCTTGTTCTCTTTGATCTTTCTCAAATGGTTTCTGCCCTAATAATTAGGTTTTACGCCGCCAATTAGTATACCGGGGCCCCCCTCACTATTAGCTCATCCACCAGTTTGACTGCGATTCTCTTTCAGCGGATTCCGGACTAGTCTGGTTCGTCGTAAACTATCTATCTCCCACCATTAACACTAGAGCAGGCCCTCTTTTTTACCTAAATAATAGCGGGGGAAGTTGCTCCTAGAGATTCCGGTGCTTTGCCTTATTGATTAGGATTTCCAACTAATAGAGGCGGTGCTGAAAGCGTCTCGAGTAAGGTCGCGTTAGCGGGAAAGCGAGTGAAAGGCGTCATCAGGAATTTCATATAGTAAGAGTCTCCTTCTTCTCGCCGTGTCCCGGGACCCAAGGTGATTTATCACGGAAACAACGTAATATGGAGGTCGGAGGAAATCGCAAGATCCAGTGAACACCTTTCCCTGGGTCTTGCTCCTCTTGACTGAGAAACCTTTTCGGAAGTGGCAGTACAGCAAGGTGGCTGGTCTCCTGGCAGTAGATTATCTAAGGCATTCTAAGTAAGAATCAAGGCGCTTGCGGCGGTAGAAATGACGTATATTAATTAATTTTCTATTATAGAAGATCTCTCAAGATAGGATGATATCTCTAAGTAATGCTTGTGCCGGGAAGAGGAACTTATAGGTAGGGCTCTGATCTCTAATACTCAAATGGATGGTCCAAGGGGTGAGCATAAAGAAGTCCGAGCACCAACCGAAGCCAGTGTCAGGTAGCGTGTCGCCCATTCAACATATTTCTTCCCTCCCCCTCGCCCGGTGGGCACTCTGGAGCCTGAAAGCGGTGCTAATTAAACCCTTGCTGCTTATAGGCGATTCAATCCCTCTCGCTATCGCTTCGAGTCACTTCGTACCTCTCCTTGACTTATAGTAGGGCGAGTCACTTCGTACCTCTCGCATGCTCTGATCGTCAATTTGATGTCAAAGTCAAGGCAGGCACATTAAAAGTGTGATGGGTGTGATACTGTGTTCTTAGTGGCGGTTGGCTGATCACGTTTTGCGGGCTCATTAACAGGTCTCTATGTTTCACAGTGTCAGGCGTGCTTGTATTAGTAAGGGGGCACCCGTGTAGGCGGACTTCCCTTTAGTGGGCTTTTATTGAATAACCTCGCTTCTCTCCTCTTTCCTACGCACTCTCCCGAGTAGATTGAGTTCTCTTACTTCTTCACGCTCCTCAACCATACCAATTGAGGCATATATGAAATGACTCTGTTTACGAAAAGGTCGACAGGGGAAAGGAAATAATCTAGCTCTCCCCTGAGGGCAGCTATTGCAGAAGTCGATGCTCTCCTCATCTCATCATTATTATTTCGACGAGCAGAATCTCCAGAATGGCCACCAGACGGGGGCAAAGAAGAAGTAGTGGTTCTTGCCACACCCGAATCGTAAGGAGAAGCGGACTGTGAACCAACTTCTTGCCTAGAATAACCTAACGAGCCTTAAAATGCTCTATAATAAATCACCTCTATTTTAACACCCTCTGATGCTTTTGGCCCGCCTTCAAAGGTGAAGATTCGTCTCCTCCGGAATAAGCCTTAGTTGAGTTCGAGTTCGCTAGCACCCTCCAAGGACTCTTCGCCCGTCAATGATAAGGAATGTACCGCTAATAGATGAAACCTTCTCCCTTCGGCCTTACTTACAGTGAAAGAAGGCTACCCTTACTTACAGTGAAAAAGGCTAAGCGAAGCAAAACGTTTACTTGCTTGAAAAGGTGCGAAGGAAGAGGTACGAAGTGACTCGCCCTACTATATATAAGTCAAGGGTCCAAAGGAGATGAGCTTTATAGATAGGCGAAGGAGAGGTACACGAGCGAAAGGAAGCACCTTTTGATGACAAGAGGTGATTTAGAAGAACTACAAGTCCTCATGAATAAGAATAGGAACTCCTTCTTTGAGCTCAAAGCCGATAAGATTAGGTAATACTTCATATGGCTGAAGTCCGGTAGGGCGTCTAAGGGCTCTTGCCTGCCCTTTCCCGTGGGCCTTGCGCTTGAGTTGATCGAAAGTTGGCAGAGTCCAATTCCACACCCGTCCCTTCTTGAGCATGTGGTGCGGTGATGGCAGAATAGCCATTGATGAAGCGCCTATCGGTAGTGAGCTAGAACCAATTGAAAGCCCCCTTCAGGAGAAGGAAGAATAAAGTTAGTATAGTAAGTCGAGGCCGTTAATAATAGACGGGGCTCGGGTTGGCGGCTCCCACTCAAGGCGTCCCATCCATGCGGATCTTTCCTCCGCCTACCACCTGATAAATCACCTCGTTTTCCCGCTGCCTCAAGTGCTCCACATGCTCCTCCAACGCTCTTTAGAAGCTGTACACAACAAATATCATCGAGATAAACTACTACAAAACGATCAAGGAAAGGCTGTAGTACCTTCTTCATGAGAGTGCAAAATGTGGCCGGAGCGTTGGTGAGGCCGAAGTCGTATGACCCGTACCGAGTAGTGCATGCAGTCTTCGTCCCCTTCAGCTATCCGCACTTGATAATAGCCCGATCTCAAGTCTAACTTGGAAAACCATCTCGCTTTGATCAAAGAGGGAATGGGATCCTTCTTCTTGACGTTTGTTGAGTGCCCAATAGTCCACACACATCCGCAATGACCCATCGTTCCTCTTTAATGATATTTATTAATAGAATCTGGAGTAAGACTCCCAAGGCATTCTCTAAGCTCTGTTTTTCCAGAGTCAATTCAACGACTTGATTTTCACACACAATAAATAAGCTTCTTCGAGGTCTCTTACATCTCCTGATGCTTGTGTACTTGTTATAGGCTATTCCGATTTCACTTAGTAGGTCGAAGTAAGTAGGGGAGGATTGCCATAAAGGAAGATTCAGCGTATGCGCTTTTGCGAGTTGTCGAATGCTCCCATGTCGTTTTTCTCTCCCTGTTCTTTACCGTCGTATGGAGTCCGTCCCGTCGATCGGCTAGCTGACCTCTTTACTGACGGGAAATACCAAACGACAGAAGCCCTTTACAGCACCAGGGTACCACCTATCGAGCTATAGGACAGGCAAGCTAAAAGCCCGCTGAAAGAATTGGTATTCTTAAGAAAGCTGATCCTGCGAAAGCGTAGCGACCAAATCCAAGAAGAGAAGGATAACAAGGTGATTTATCACGGGAAGACGGACAATTTTCTACTCCGCGAGAGAACAATTGAAGACTTCGAAGAAGACAAACTACCGAATCCATACTGCAAGCGAAGTGACCCTACGTAACTAGAGCCCTGTCCTACACTCCTTTCCATTACTGAAGTTCTTGTCACTCCTGCGGAGTGGGTTGCGCCTTCGAAGATCTGTAGTCCGTAACGTAGTGGCTACGCCGTAACGAGCGGAGTGAGCAAAGAAAGATTCGTCATGGTTCGGTGAGCTGGAAGATGCGAAGTGCTCTTTCCCATCCACAACCATGCTGTAAACTCCGCATGATGGGAGATCGGTTCTTTCAGTCAGAAGGGAATGCCAATTCACTTAGTTGATAGAGTAAGGACGGGTTCAAGCAGATCACATTCGATAGGAGGCGCGTAGCGTCACAGCATACTCCCCTACCTTTGTAGTACCCGCACCAGAGGCGGGAAAGCCCTTTACTTAGCGGGGCGCCAGCAGTTCGAGGTAGCGATCTCTCAATGACCGGACGCTGATGACAAGTCTGGAACAAATGAAGACGAAGGAATCGTGCCATTTGTCTAAAGAAAAAAGCTAGGGTCCGCATAAAGACTAGAAACGTGCGTTAAAAAGCACAAAATAGGGCCGAAGAAGTTAGTTTGACTTATTGTCCTCCCCAGAGGGAAGAGGAGCCGAGGCGCTGTTAAGCCCTAGATCGACAGAATAACTTGTTGGAGCACGTGGAGGTTTTACTTACCATTCCTATAGACATGCCGTTCGGAAACTCCCTTTCTTGCCAAAGGTCGAGGAGAGCTTTGAGTAATGTACTCGATAGATTACTAAGCTAAGGGAGAGGACTTGTTACGATCGAAATCTCAATGTGCCGTATCTCGCTGATGACAAATTGGAAGTTAGGGCTTTCCTTTTCGGTAATGAGTTCCGGCAAAGCTAGGAAAAGCGGATGAAGCGGCAATCCCTAGGAGACGCAGACGCACCAACGGTCCGCACCGGTCGATGGGAAGTAAGAAGGTGAGTAGATTGGATATCTTTAACCAGTGGTCTTGGCTATAGTAATGGCAGCCTTATTTATATAGGGCATGGGCGGTAATGTGAAATGGGGCTCTTCGTTGCTACGCTCTTCATGGCTTACGGGGCGTAGGATCTACTCGTTCACTTGACCGGGTCTTCTTTTCTTGATCGATCAACTGTGACAGTAAGTGACGATATCGCCACAACAATCCTTCACATGCACCATCAGATTGGTGGTCTCCATTCCCGCAGACGGATTTCCCATCTGTCATCGCTCCTCTTCTACGTAATTTTTCATTAAAGAAATGGCGTATTATCATTCAGTAGAATGCGTTCTTTTCTGTTTTCAGTAGAATGTGTTCAGTTTCGATATCGTCGGTGGGAGAAGGGCCGAAGGGGTGTATGTAAGGGGTCGGGTCTTCACAAGCAGACGATGCCAGTATGCTTATTCGCGACTAGTGAAGTCTATTTACGTTTTTCCGATCCCCCAGTAGCGCAATCATCAAGCTCACCTCACCGCATTCGCATTCATAGAGGTCCTTCTTAGCTTACCTTTCCCCCGGGACTTCAACGTTACAAGCTCAAAAAATGGCTTCTCACTTTAAAGCTGGAACTGAACGTCAGTTGACTTTAGCTTCTACTACTTCAACAATAGACCTATCCTTCCTACTTAACCGCTTAACGGCAGCTAAAGAGTGTGACACTAAAATCCAATCAACTAAGGAGAATATTGGGGTTCCCTTCTTCGCTTCACTGAACAAGATTCAATCCGCGTAGTGCATCCTTTAAAGAAGAAGAAAGTCAATTACGCCGAAGAAGATGAATATGAATCAACGTCGCCCAACCATGCAATTTCGGGTGTTCCGTTATTAGATAGGGAGATCTGGTTGATGCTTTTGATGCCTTCGCCTACGTGGAGGTTTTACAACCAATTACAGCATCGGGCTACGATGTGACTCTTTCAGCGCCAACAAGCATGTTCGTAGATTACTAAAGGGGGCTCCCTTGTACCCGAAGAAGAGGTGGCAGCAGACTTTCCTACGCTTGGATCCGCATCAGGGTCTGGCCCATCACCTTGATATGCACTTGCCACTAGGTCACTTAAGAAAGGTGATTTATCACTGCTTTTGACGTCTTTTTGGCGTAAATGAGATGCCATCTATCTACCACCCAACAGTGTACACCCAACTACTCGGAACAGGAGGGGGATGATAGGTGACAGGCTAATAGGAAACTTGCTACGGTCTAGTCCGGACGGGCCTGGAAAGCGCGATGGATATGATCTACTTGTTATCAGCCATAAAAGCTCTAGAGAACTCGCATTCTTGTGCATGAAAATTGCCTAGGGGCTCAAAGCATATGGGAAGGGCTGCTAGGGTACATATTGGGTACACGTCGTCATTTTCTTGAATAGTCCGTTCAATGCCTTTTCCGTGTTGACTTATTCACGGACTTATTTTTCTTTGGGTCCATTAGTTATGTCTTTCTGTTCAGGTTGAAGGCAGAAACTATGTATGACTTTGAAAACGACTACGTACGGGCGTGCCAAAACAATAGGAGAGAAATGCGTTAATTAATAGGGGGCCCTCCTTGTACGTTTTGCTTATGACGTGGGCATAATCTGATAAGGCTGGCTTTATTTTATGATTATACTGAGCGCACTCTGATCCATTCCGCTACAGCTATTTCTCTGCTGCAATAAGCCCCGCGAATAATTTCTAACAGACAACTAAGTCTACTAGTCCCTCTCTATGGTGAACGCCTTTTGGAGGAGTATGGCGTCCGTATGCCTTGCCATTGCCTTATTGAAGTAGGGCGGTCCACGTGGGCTTTCAGCGCCTTGGTTGACTTCCTTCCTCGAAATAGAGTCTCGGTTTTCAGTGGCAGAAAGTGCGAGCAAGAGTGAAAGTAGGCCGGGTGGCTCTGTTCCCTGCAGAGGGATTCCGAGTTCACTATTGAGGAGAGTCTCACTTCAGTGTTAGTTTAGACTCCCTTTCTTATTACTACGATAATATCGGGAAAGGAGGCGCGTTTATGCGCTTTACTTATAGGGGCGAGGTGCCGGGGGAAGGTGTTGTACAACAACAGGGGCGGAAGAGTAAGGAATGAGGGAGCAGCTGTGTCCGAATTGTCAAAAGTGCGTATGAGCTCTTAGGTTTCCAATTGGTTTTCTCATGTGGACCAAGAGTGAAGCGTATATAAGTACTCAGCTGGTTCTCCTTCTTCGGCGTCAACTGAGATCGGCCCAGCTGTCTGCGCCTTATCGTGATTCTTTCCTTGGCGCACCGGCATCCTATCATTCTGTAATTAATCTACGCGGGACAAAGGGGAAATAGTCCAGTGAAACTGTCAAGATTGGGCGCGTGTTCAGCATATCATTTCACGGGTAAAGAGTCAAATGTAGGTTGGGCTAGGTGTGTCGAAAAAACGTGGCTTTGATAAAGCGAACGTTGACGTGCCCTCAAAGAGTTAGACCTTGGACATGACTGAATCCTACTACATCCTTTATTTCCCTCTCCCTAAAGTCAGAGACGAGCCCATTTATTACTAAACACCCTCTAAACTAAGATCGACACCGCCCTATCTATCCCCATGATCTACAACGGGGGTTCGTAGGAATAATTAGTGGCCGCTTTCTCCTACGAAATAAGGGCATCTACTACTCACTGACGCATAAACGCGCCTCTTCGTTATCAAGTTCAGATGAGATAGACGGAACAACTAAGGCGGAACCCTAATCGTTTCCTGGCCCGTCGCCCTGCCACTCGTTCCAGAGTTTGTACAGAGAAGCAAAGCAAGAAGGATTATAGCTTTGTCCCACTCCA
Organism: Chlorophytum comosum; assembly: GCA_025212335.1. NCBI lineage: Eukaryota > Viridiplantae > Streptophyta > Magnoliopsida > Asparagales > Asparagaceae > Chlorophytum > Chlorophytum comosum. Next base: position 8,727 of record JAOBAK010000074.1, read on the forward strand.
AGATTCGGAAAAGAACGACTCTTCTCCCCTAGCCCTAGGTAAACAGCCTTGATACTCTTTTTTACGTCACGTGTTTTTGGCTGTTCTTTCGTATCTTGATATAGATTATGTTGTGTCTATCACCTCACCACTATCGTTAGATTGATATGGTGATGGTCTTCCGCCTGACGCCTATGATAAATCACCTCCGCTTGGTTGGAACAGGTAATCAGACTCTGTTGTGAGGAGAAACATCTTAGTATAAGGAATAAAGAGGAATCCGCTTTGGTCTTTCGCCAACCGTGTCAATGCTGCTTCATAGCCTTTCCTTCTTGTGGGATTCGTCGCGAGGAGAAGACAGAAGGAGTAAGTCAGGTCTGGAGCTGCTTCCTCCTTGTTGTTTCTCTTTCCTCGTTGAATAAAGATGGCTTTTGAAATGCAATAATTCAGTAGGGGAGCCGCTGATTGATGTTCGAAGTTATCTACAATAATATAGAATAGGTTGTAGCTCAAATGGTATTTATTCATTATTTGCGGGGTGGGAACTAGTGGTGAGGTAGGGGGTGTATCGCTCTCTTTTCCCTTCCCAAACAAGACGAGTCCATTTATGCCGGATTGCAACATTCATTACATAGAACTGAAATGGTGAACAAGAAAGATTTACGAAAGATCGTAGCGAAGAGAACGAAAAGAAAGCATCGAAATAAGATACATGAGAGACGCCCCCTCGTCTGTTCAATCACTCTTTGAGACTTTCCAGTGTTCTCCAATCCCGGTTGTTTACGGCCATTATTCAATATCGACCCGGGGCCCTATTAATTGGTGTCAAAGGGGAAGCACATGTGGTGAGTGATGGAAGACCGTGTGTATATGAAAACCAGCCTTCTCGAAAGCCTATTTCCTATTCAAGGAAACCTCATTTGTTGAGGCGGTCGTCCCAGTTCCAGGTTATGATGTTGATGTGGGAGTATAGGCTAATAGACCTCCTTCAGTCTCAGCAACGGAAGTGCCAGAAGCAGAGGACAAGTGTCAGATCTGGTCTTGGGGGTGACTCGAACGAATAAAGAAGTCCTAGGGCGTACCAGTCAAGAGGAATCGATGTGGCGGTTGAAAGACCGTAATGCTCATATCTGACTACAAAAGAAGAGGTGAGAAGAGTTTGACGTTCTGGGGCAGGAAAGATTCTTGTGAAAGGTCCAGTTATCGATGCAAGCGGGGATCCTTCCTCCTGTTCCTGCAGATTATTTATTTCGAGACTCCACAGGTCGAAGCGAGCGCAAAGCAGAGCGTGGCACATGTCACGGACAAAGAGCTGGGATTCTCTTATACGGAGCCAAGTCAAGGGACTCCTTTTCTCTTGACTCAATTGAGTAGGCCACACCCAACCGAGGTCCGGCACTATCAAGCTACTGGAGGTGCTATAGCTGCATGAACATCTAGAAAGAGAGTATATTCACCATAATGCTTCCGGGCAGTGCGGAGAAAGGGGGAAAGCGCCCGGGGAAGGAGACCGGGATTGGGATGCGCGCAACGAAGGGTCCGAGCCACCTTCGTAGATTACTTTAGTCGAAGAGGACGAGCCCAACAATTCGCCTTACAGCTCACCTCCTTACGTCTCCTTCGTAGATTACTTAAGCATCTCAGCGACTTCGTCACCTGAGAAATCACCTCGATGCATGAATCCTATTCGGAAAGGCGCGTAGCGGTCCCACACCCAGACTCCGACTTCAATGGTGGGCTCAGCACTCCGGCGTGAACATGAACAAGAGCTCTCTTACATCGACTTCTTTCTTTATAATAGTGGTCGATCTTTCATCTTAGTGGAGGGAGTGCCCTTTAGATGTTGTTCACGCGGTGATCTTCGTTCCGACGAGTACTGTACTGGGGTTCCCTGTACGTAGTCTATGTCTGGGGAGAGAGGTCCCCCACTTCGATTCCCGTCCCCGCCCTTTATTGATTAGGGGGGCATCTCCGATCCGAGAGTTGGGATGACTCCGTCAGGTCTTTTCGGGAAACCGGAGCCGGACCTACAATCCTTGCTTGTCAGCTGCAGAGCTAACCTTTGTTCTATTGGTTTGGTGCTTGCTTGCTACCAAG